>JAQNCA010000027.1:5710222-5730177 GCA_029783725.1 Acanthurus tractus
TTATTATTATTATTATTATTATTATTATTATTATTATTATTATTATTATTATTATTGTTGTTGTTGTTATTATTATTGTTGTTGTTGTTATGATTGTTATCAGGAAGGACAGATCATGTAAAAACAGACATTACTAAATTTAGTATTACTTATGATCTGTAATATTTTAAGTTTTTATGCAAACATAAATCAAACTTTCTTTTTACAATGTGAGCATGTGCTTTGCTGACTGGTAAGGGTACTTATGCCTGGATTCAAACTTAATATTTGCCTTTAATTACATGTCTGTTAGACAATTTTACTTTTTTTGTTACAATGCCAGGTTTCTGTGTCCACAGCTATAAGAAAACAAGATACAAAAGTTGCACAATAGAGTTATTTACCTTTTGTTGCTTTTTGCTCTGTAATATTTTTGTGATTTTTCTGTATTGAAAATTTTGTACTGTGTTCTGCTTTTGCAAAAGAGTCTTATAAATCTCTGCATGCTTCTTCAGAGGCTTGTCTACCATGAAAACAATAACGTTATGAAAAAGCATAACTGGACAACATAAATAGGGTGCACTTTAAAGTAGCACAATAATCCTCCAAGACAAGCCAAGTTAAACACTCCTCATAGACAACTAAAACAGCATCAACAACTTAAGCAACACACATTAAAACATCAGTTTGCTGTTGCAAGGAAGGTGTTTACAGGTAGACTGCAGTAAAGCATATCCTCTACTTGCCCTTAAAGACGATGCCAAATGAGATTGATTGTAACTAATTTAAACTGGTTGCTGTTAGTCACCTGGTACTGCTGGTGGTTGTAAAGGTTGCCATAGTAGGTGGGATAGCGTGAAGGTTGGTAGAAGTTATAGTAGGAGGTTTCCAACAGCAGGTCTGATGGTCCCTCAGTATGGACCCAGGCACTGGCTGAGGGGCTGGAGGATGTCACCACACGATTCCCTGGACACACAGAGAAAAAAAAACAAGGTATAAGATCCATTTAAAGACTTAAAAGCATAATGTTGGTATAGAAATATCAGCATGTACAGATTGTAACAGCATTTGAGGTATGTTTCTTAGGATTGTAGTTATGTAATTCTTTTAGCTGATTTTTTTCCCCCACATGGATAATGAGTAAATCTGCAAACTAATTAATGTAGTTTTATTTATCAACTCTCTGTGAAAAGATGATTCCTCACTGATGTTGAAAACCGATGTATGAATGATGAAAATTATATATATTGAAGTTGTACGGTTGTATTGAATATCCCCTAATCAATCTTTAAAAGGAAAATAGCACGTTTACCTGAACCTTCCAAAACTGGTAATTTCACCACTGGCTCAAAATGTTACCAACAGCACCATCTGCAGGTGGCAGTTTCCTGACATCAAATTAGCAGACCAAACACACTATAAAAATGTGGGTTGCACAATCAGGACAAACATGTCCATCAAATCATAATTTCTCATTATCTGCTGTTCTTTTCTTATCTACAAGGCCACATTCTTGTCAGGCAGACCATGAGCTTTCTGTCTTATACAATGAAGACCCTGTGCACCCATGAAGCCAAAGATAATGACATTTGCTGTCCATGTACTAATTCTTGTCATCGATGAATCACAGAGTGCTTGACTCCTTTTCCAGCTTATCTTTCCTCTTTGGTGCCAAGCCAAAGACCCAAAGGTCATTCCGTCAAAAACACAAAGGAGAACCAGAGCAAGACATTAGCGGCCTTGACCAGTCATATTCAAACTCCTTAAATTTGCTATCAAGCTGACAGGGAACACGATATCTGTGTCTGCCTTCACACAATAGCCAAGCAGGTAATTAAGGATTCTCTTTCATGCCCTTATGCTTTCATGCACCAGATCAACTAAGAGTTTCACACTTTCACATTAGAAATTTTTTTGGGTATCTTCCATATTTATAAATAGACAGCAAGAGAATGTGCAGGAAAAAAAATCTAATAATGCAATGTAAACTAGCTTTACATTATCAACTGTAGTTATACACTTGTCAAACACAGTTGTATCTTTATCAATGTGATGCTATGATTGTAAATATCAGACATTATTGCAGAAGTTACCATCATTATTTAACACCGTTTGAGCGCTTACTGTTTAGAGATTTAGCGTCACTTCTTCTCAGCATCTGAGTTGCCAGTTAGCTCATCAATGTATTAAATTGCTTTCAAAAGCACTATATTTTTGCAAGAGCTTCAAGTTTTTTCATAGATCTATTTTGATGGATCATTGTGCAAAACTTTCTTCCATGGAAGCATGCCCCTTAAAGTTTTACAAAACACTGTGGGAAACACTCTCTCTTATTCTAAGGTTGTAGATATTGTAGAAGTCTTCCTTTCTTTATAGTCTGATGTAGACCCTTACAGATACTGCTTTGGCTTTTCAGAAGTCTATTTTTGATTAGAGTGCATTTTATAATTTTATGTTAAGAAATAAAATGGTGTAATTCGTATGCCCTTAAAAGATGCACAACAGTGACACCAAAGAACTAGCAGTGACAAAATAACTCTCCATTCCAAGAAGTGACAATAGTCTGCAAAGGTCATCAAAAAAGGGATATCAGTAATCCTAAGATTTCAAATGTAGAAACCATTGCCTTTTTAAAGGAGCATCTGTCTACCTTTGTCTTATATTGCTGCTACTAACTGGCAGACAAGTATTTAAAAAAATCTAATTTTAATATGTGTCATTCAGAAAACTATGTGCTCTGTTAGCTTACATTACAGCCCCAATAGAGAGCGTTAATTTATATACTGCAACATTTTTTAGGCCCCAAAACTATTTAATTGCAAAATGGCTCTTTACCATTTCAGCTATGTTTTCCATGTTTTTTGTATGTGAATGTCCAATGGCAAATGTGGCTTTGAATGTTTAAAACGATTTGCACTTGTTAAAGTTTTGGTGGTGGCAAACAAATGTTCCATAGTTTTTAAATTGTTGTTTAGACACAATAACTCACCTGTAAGAGATGCGTGGGACAGTTTGAGGGGGCAGTGAGTGATTGAGTAACAGCTGACAATATCTCACCTGTGACAGCTTGAGAAGAAGTTGAGGCACTAGTAGGTGTTGGAGATTGTACCCCTGCTACGAACAAACAGTCTCCTCCAGATTCATTTTTTATCATCACCTCTTGGCCAGACAGAGCCACTGGACTACAAATCCCAAGCTCCTCTTCCTGGGTCTGCTGCCTTCTTAAGGCAACCTAGAAATGATGATGATCATGTTAATAATAACTCAGACTCTGTCTAGTCTAGTCCAGTCTAGGCCTTGTTTTTACAAATTAATTTTAGAATTTGTTAAAATTCCTTAAGTTGTTTACCTAAACAATGCAAAAATGTAGCATCTATTATGAAGAACCCTTTTTTTGATATCCTCCTTGCAGAATGCACTATTCGATATTACTTTTACAAAAAAAAAAGTTATGCTGTTGGTTATAGAGGTCATTAAAGCATACATGATATTGTCTATATATGGGCAATAGTATATAGGTAATAAGCGTCCTTCTATTAATTCCTGGTGGAGGGTCTGATAGTATGCATGACCTTGTCAAGCAATATTTCTTGAGAGGTGTGCATGGCTTACTCCATTTTGGCTGTCTTACCTTTGTAAGCATCACAAAACCTTAAACTCACACATTCAGGCACAGAGACATTTTTTTTCTACTTGTCATCTAACATTATCCCCCATCTCACATTTGCCATCTTTCTTCAGCTCAGTTTCCTGTTCCACCAGTAGTGATTGACTTCTGGTAGTAGGTTCTGTGCATTACAATATTTCGCTTTAATATCATATCTCTGAACCAGTACAGAAGAGGGAGAAATGACTGTATTTTTATTTTACAAAAAAAATCATTACTTCAGGATTTCAAAATAACCAAGCACTGCATAAAATGAACAGGACTGATTCATTGATGTTGTTAGTTTGTCTACCTACGCAACACTTCACATGAAAAATAATTATTTATGCATGTGAAAATAATATATTTTATATAATAGGTGAGATATTTACAAAATACTTATTTACAGCCAGACCAATAAAAGATATACATATACAAGCTCTACTTTTACTAGGCTCTATTAATGTAACCTACTTAGCGTTACCTTGAAAGTGAGGTCTAGAGCTGAAAATATTAATCAGTTAATACACAGAAAATATATCAGCAAATATTTTGACTATTGAGAGACAGAGTCATATTTTGAACGACAATTCCAAACATTTTTGGATAACAACTTCTAAGATTTGTGGAAACTTTTCAAATCTTCCAGATCCCTTTATCTTTACCTTTTTACTAAACAGTGTTTTTTCAGAAGTAGTGCGGCAGCATAAGAAGCGCTAATTCTCTATCTATCTATCTATCTATCTATCTATCTATCTATCTATCTATCTATCTTTTTTTATCAGTGTATTATTTCCTGCCATAGTTTCAAAATGTACAGGCGTACTGCATTTCTCAAAAGATTACTGTCAATTAGCCCAGCAAAAAAAAATGGCTTTTTAAAAAAAACCCTTAACTGGTACTTTTAAAAATGTACAAAGTAAACAACCACAGAATTTAAAATGAAAAAAATATGCTCCATATAACTTTTACTCCATAAACAGTTTCTTTCTGCTGTAGCAACAAGTGTAACAATCTACATTTGAACAGTTTACAAAGTTTCGTAAGCTAGCTGTGTGAAAGGCTAATTCTGTTTAGCTAGCTGTGGGTCTTAGTTTCATTACACAAATAAAAAGTACGAAAAAAAAACAAAAAAACAAAGTAAACTTGTCCGCAGTGGTTGTAAGAGTTGACAAACATGGTCCAAGATATTTTTAGAAACGAACGCACGTTGTGTCCTATTTCAACCACAACAATATGTTTACACCCAAAATCTTAAAACGTCATTATTTTGGGTTCGGTTCTTTGCTAGCGTGTGACCGTTAGGATGAAAAAAACAAACCGGTTACCAGTTACCTGGGCCGCCATGACTCTCTGTCTCTCAGCTATCAGTTTACATTTGGGACACTGGCAGTCCCTCCAGTTGCAGAAGCGCTTGTGTCCCTTCAGAGGAGACACATAGCCGTGGTTCCTGCAGCGGGAGCACTTGGGCATCCTGGGGGGTTTATGGCCTTTGGATGGGGACAGAGGTCCGGTGGATTCTGGTACCTGCCTGCTCTGCTTGTCCTTGCTCATGACTACTTGGAATAAAATGACCACAAATCTGGGAACTAACTAGACGACGACAGTCGGGAGAAACTACGAAATTTGAATTTGTTCCAGCAGGCTTGTCTGGTTAAAGTGGTGCCTGGCTGGAGGCTATAAGGTCACCGTCCTTCCCCGCCCTGTTGCTGCTGTGACTTGAGGGAGGAACCAAGTGGATGCGTGGGAGAGAGCTGGCAGAGCAGTGGCATCAGTCTGCTGCACCCCCTCTGGTTCAGTTTTAAATTATTAGAAGAACATAATGACTAAAAACTCACGGTATCATTGGAACTACTGTTAGTGTAAATCAAGCACTCAGTACAGTGTAGAAATACTCTGTGACAGTTTTTTCTACTGTTTTTACTTTATCTAACGGGTAGCATGAGGTATTCAGTTTAGGGAAATTAGAAAACAAGCAAAGGCAAAATGTACAACTGATCTGAATTTTTGAATCCTCAAAACAAAAAAGTCCCTTAAGATTTACAATATTCTGAAGCAAGTGCTCATTGAAAACACTATATGCTACAACAGCATTTACATTTTTTTTTTTGACAATTCTGTGTTAAATGGCTCAATGGCAGGTTGCACATAAGTTTGGTTTAGCTTAGTTTCATTTGACACTGACATAACAATAGCTGTGAAGCTGCAACACAGAACCATGCACAGACACCAGATGCATTGCATTTAGTGTTTGTAGTAAAACGCTAACATGCAACACTGTTCTTGTGAGGCTTTTTACAACAACAACTTTCTAGTCTAATCTAGGAAGACTTTAGCGCTAAGTTACATGATCTCACTTCTTAATGTCCCATTCTTTGGTTGTCCAGTCAGTCTACAGAGATGGACAACCAAAAGTCAAGTAAGGTTCATGATGTAACTTAATATAAACCTTAAGAGATCCCATAGAATAACAGTCCAAATGCATTTGAGGTGTAAGTGAAACTGATTTCTATCCTATTAACTCCAAAACTGAAAACACAGAACAGTTTGTTTGTAGCTGCTGAGATACAACTCCATTCCTGGCAAAGCTACGTGATAAAGATATCACTGTACATCCTCAGATTAGCTTGTATTGTGCCTGTGGGGCTTAATTTATAATACCCAGAGTGGATACTCCCCTTGGTCTTGTAGGTATCCTGTAATATCTGTATAGCATCCTACTAAAATATATTTACTGTTGCTCTTTTTTTTCACAATGGCTGATATGCTACATGGTGAATTAATACTCTCATTAATTTACCAGAGTTGACAGAGCTGAAACTGAATTAACCTCCACACTGGTCAGCCAGCCAGTCAAGTGGATTTATAGGCAGGGAGTGAAGTGAGGTGAGACACACGGGCACCCAATTAAATCCCAATGCAGCTAAATGGAGGGGGAATGAAAAGTTACCAATTAAAAAGCAGGAATTTATACAGGGCTATATCACCAACTTAGAATAAATAACATGATACACTTCACTGGCTGATGTCCTGATGCTGTAAGGTAACTGAAAGCAGGGTTACGACACTGAGTTTAATTGCCTCTATAGCATAAGGTATTAATGATGAGATTATAATGTAGTAATAACTTTTTGAATGAACACATTTAACCTTTGGATTATGTCTGCTCTCAGAGTCATTGGCTGGCCATGGAGCAAAACAGCAGACAGGTAAGTTTACTAGATAAAAACAAGATTGGTCTATCAGCAACAGCTGACACTTAATAAAAGAAAATGTGGAAACAGAAAAATTTGACATTGCCAAAAAAAGTATCGTTTTTTTCCTGCATGCAACCTGGTATTTTACTGTCAAATACTGGCCACCCAGGGAAGTTGCCCACTTGGAAATCATCAGATGGACAGGGGGTCATGGCCACAGGTAGGTATATCAGTTTCATAATATAAAATAGGAGATCAGCTCTGTAACCTGCATAAAGGCAAATTTGAACAGTAATAAAACTTTTAGAAACTTAAAAAATATTTTTTTAAAAGTTATTTTTTTTATTCATTATCACTTAACATAGTGTGATGGATACTAGAGTTGCAGGGAGATTAATTACACTTCAGTTTTCTTTTAATATTTTCAGTACAGCCAACCAAGGAATGAGATTACCAATAAGTCTCTAAAATAGTTTATTTTTGTATTTATTAGTGTCTTATTATTTGCTATGTGCATAAACAATCTATTTATTCTTTTTAAACCTTGTTCGTTCAGGTTTGCCTAAATTTAAATATGACCAAAAACATCTGATTTTGTCATTTTTAATTAACCAGAGCATATTATTCAGTCTAAAATATAGTCAAGTTCACCAATCAAACATAGGAATGAACACCATTACTGCTATTTTTATATGCAAAACACATAACAGTCAAAAGTTTCAAAGAATGGCTCAAAGTGCCCGTGTGAGAGAAAAAAAAAATTTCTCAGTAGTCCCTGAAGGCAGCATTGCCTAGCAACATCGTAGTTTGGTTTGTCTGCAGGCTCTTAGTGTAAACTTTGAGTCAACTTTCTGAGACACGATGCCCAAAAAGAAAGATAAGAAAAGCGACGACGAACAACGTGGAGACAAGACAATGTCAAAAAAGGAGAGTTTCGCGGCTGCTGCAGATAAGACCCCTTTCGACGACAAAGAGAAGAATTTGTACCTGACTCAAATAGAATATTTGAACCAGCAGCTGGAGAGGTGAAACTTTTCCACGACAAAAATGCTTCTTTTTAACTGTGTTCAATAACTAAACTAAACTAAAAAGCTAGCTAAACCTAGTTACGCAGTGGTGACATGCTTATTTGTGCGAGTAAATACCTTTCAAATAGCTGTCTTGTTGTTAAAAGTTAACGCAGATCCATAAATCACTTGAGCGCATATTGTAAGTCATTTGCAGCACACTTTCGTAATGTTACAGCATTATGGTTTGTTAGCTTTTCATTTGTTTGCTATGCTATCACTTTAATTTAAGTGTGACGTTATATACCTTGCCATAATACATTTCCAGTCGTGAAGAGTAATTTAGCTTAGTACATTTCCACGCATATTACACTTTACCAGATTATAATTTTTAGTTTAATATATGCGTAATTTAAAATAATTCTTAAACGATACTGCATTTCCTTTTTTGCAGCTTTAAGGAATTATATGTCCTTATTACTGTTCTAAAGTAGCCCAATGCATTGTTACAGATTAAATTACTTAGCGTTAATCATGTGCTTAATACAAGTAACTTTGGACAAAACACAACCTTCTTCCTCCTTCAGATTTCAGCTGAAATGTGATCAACTAGATAGGCAGAAGAAGGACTTCGACTCTCAGTACAGTGCACTGGCGAAGGAGAAGAAGGACATTGTTGAGTATCTGAAACGCTCTTTGCTGGAAAAGGAGGACGAGGTGGACGAGTTGAAAGAGCAACTGGAGAGTCAGCGGCAGGTTGATGAAAAGGGCAGAGATGCCCTACAGCAGCAGCACAGCCAGCGAAGTCAAGAGCTTAATGACCGTATTAAAGAGCTTGCCACTGAAAACATGAAACTTGGTGAGTCTGAATATTCCTTTGGGTTAATCCATTTCGGGTTCAGTTCTTACTGTAGCATGCTAAAGGTCCTATAAAGTGGTTATGACAGAACTCTTTCCATGACTTGACATTGTTGTGCATAAAACTGGGCCATAATTATTTAAATGAGAAAATAGTACCAGTATCAAAAGATTTTCTGAATACATTTATCTATGCCAGTCAGTTGGCTATTACTTTTATTGCATGCAAAATGCTATCTATTCAGATCAGGTATAAGTAGGCAGAAAAGTTTTCCTAGTACACTTCACTTCAGTGAATGGATCATTGAATAACTTACCTCTTCTTTTCCTTTTCTGTCCCCTCCTCTTCTTTCCTCTCATTTGGTCTTTTCTCTGTCCTTTCCTCTTCCTTCTAAGTGGCAAAGCTTGCTGGTCTGGAGGAGTTTCAGAAGCAGAAGGAGCAGCTGATGTCCGAGATGGAGTCTCTGGAGAAGCAGCTGTCATATCAGAAGGAGGAGCACAAAGCAGAAATCCAAAGCCTGGAGATGAAAGCTCTGCAGGAAAAGCATAGGTTGAGACTGCTCATTTATTGACCTTATTACATCTGCAACTATAGTCTTTGATTATAGCTTACCCTGGCTACACAAAAGAAAGTATTGAAAAATATGGCAAGATGGTACAGTAGCTTAAATTATAGGGTAGTATTTTATATTGCAGGCTAAAAAGCTGTAATTTACAGAGTTGAGTCAGTTGAAAAAAATAATTTGAAAAACTAAACAATCTTTCTCATGTTTCAGTAAATGATACTCTATTCCACTCTTCTCGTTCTATTCCATGAAAAAGGTTGGAGAAAGAGATGCAGAGCGAGGTAGCAGCCATGGAGGCAGAGGTGCAGCACATGGTGGACCGGAGGGTTCCAGAGACGACCAGGTTGACCCTTCAGGAAAACGTGGAGGTTAAGGCTCGGCTCAGTCAACTGTCAGAGCTGGCGCAGGTCCTGATTGGAGAGAACTCTGCCCTAAGAGACAGAAAAAGTCAGCTCAGTTTGGATGTGGACATTCTGGAGCATATGGTCAGTGAGACATCCCGCCAGAGCAGCGTCTGCAAGAAGGTAAGAGAAAGACATCACTAATGCTAAAAGTTTTTACAATAATAAAGATATCTCTCTATTTATTTTTCAGTGTAGGAATGAGTCCAGTTGATGTTTTCAGTTTTGGAATGGATATTTATTTAATATATATGATATAAATTTAAAGTCCTTTGTCAAAAAAACATTTAACTGAAACTACACACACACACAAAAAATAAAATCAGATTTTTTAAAATAAAAAACAAATAATTTACTAAAATCAAACAACATCCTCTCTCTTCTCTTCATCAGGTGGTAGAGCAGCTTACAGAAAAGTGTCAGCAGCTGCAGGTGAAGCTGAAAGACTGTAGGCAAGAACTCAAGCAGCTTCAGACCAAACACACAGGAGTCCTGGCTGAGACAGAGGCACTCAGGTCTCTATTGTCCATTAAGCTGACTTGCATTTATCCCAATTCACATGCATTTCACCAGTGAAAGAAACTAACGAGAATATCCCAAGATGCTTTGCAGAAATTTGACAAAATATTCTGAACAAAAACAAAAAAAGGAAAAACAAATCATAACAAAAACAACTACAGTGATCAGTTTGTTTATCATTCGCGTAGTTGAAAGATTTTTTAGAATTGTTGAACTGTTTCAGTCATTTTTCAACCAAATATGTCAAGTAAGTTAATTAAAAATGTCACAAAATTTACAAAACAAGTGCCTCATAATGTGCACTATAGCAACTATATACTTGCACATAATGTTGTTCATATTCAAAAGTTTTTTACCTCCAGCTTTGGGGAAATAGCATAAAGCTGAAACTGGATGCATCAGGATTTGAACTGGAGACCTCTTGATGTCCAGTCAAATAAACAGTAAACACAGTGTCACTTTCAGCATTGTGTTTCTAGGCAGGACCGAGCCTCACTCACAGAGCAGGGCACGAAAGCCAGAGCTGAGGTGAGTCGTTTGGAGGCGGAGTTGAAGGAGGAGAGGAAGAGGAGGAACAGGATGAAGAACATCATGCAGGAAGCAGTCATCAGTCTCAGAGAAGCTTTGGTGGTAAAACATAAAAGTCTTGAACCTGAACATCACACATCAGGAGCATCAGGACACACATGTTTTAGTAAAGGTCGTTAGTTATCTCAACCCACAGCAGATTTCTATCTTAATTTTCAACAAATGAAGCAAATTTGATCCACAACATGATCAGTATTATCAATCAGTATTACTGCTCAAACAACTGCTTGCATATATAAATATGTGGAAATGAGAGAATGTATTAAACACAAAATAAGCCAGGGAATCCCAGCCACTCAGATACTTTCAGTTCATTACTATTAGTATTTATCATATATTAGAGGTCACTGTAACTAGGCATTGTAATGACTTTTGAAGCATCTCTAAATGTTCAATTACTGCTTATATTTTGAATTTATGTCAAAGTACAAAGATTACTTTTCCATTAGCTTGACTAATAAACATTATAAGTTACTCAGCAAACTTCCATAGGAACACAAAAAATACCAATCAGTATTATCTCAGCCAGTAAGATTGTTTCAGCCTCCTTAAGACGTCTTCATGATGTTGATTGTTGATGTTCCCTGCAGAATACACCAACCATGCAGGACTCGGAGGTGGACTGTGTCCTCCAGTGGAAGCAGCTGATGCAGAAGCTGCTGGTGGTCTTGGACAGACCAACACTCACTAACTCTGAAGCTGAGATTGACAATCTTAATGAGCTACAGACCTCTGACCTTGCAGCAGTCAGGTAATAATATCACTCTCTCACTAGAATATGTTTAGTTTTGATGAGATTTTTAAAACAAATAAATAAGTTTTAGATGTTGTTAAGGAGGCTAATTATCATAACAGTACTGTCATGTTTTGGATCAATTTTGGAAGTCAGGTCTCTGCTGTCAGTCACTGAACACACTTGCTTTGTAACTATCAACCAGCTTCTTGTATTTTTACAGAGAAAAAGCACTGAATACAGCTTTTAGGCTTAAGTCTGAGTTGGCCCGCTACAGGCTGGGGGATCTGGGCCTTGTGCCCCCTCCCTCATTGAAACACAAACACACACTCTCCAGGACAGGAGCTGGGTCCAGCAGCAACCAGGTGCCTCTGCATAGGTTTGTCTAGGACTCAAAAATCACTCACTAGGTCTGCAGGGGGCAGTGTTGTGTGTAAAAATCATGCTTTATGTTTCTTACGTTCATAAAAGTGCAGACCTAAAAACAGAGCAGTCTTCCAAAAATAGAAATTAGAGTGCAAGAACTGTTGTTAACCAGTTCATGTTGAAAGAATATTGCCTCATATTTAAAAATTATGTTTTTAAACATTATACTTGAAAGAAAACATAACAACCAAACAACTAAATATTTGCTGTTTTTTAGTTCATAATAGCTATTGTTTTTTAAGATGTTCATTTACCATCTGTTAATCGAAAAAAATCTGTTTTTATTTCGGGCATTTAGCTAGAATACATGTGACTTTAATTGTTGTGTTAGAAAAACATTCTTTAATATAACTTTGCTGACTTATTTTACTTCAGCTCTTCTTTTCCATCTCTTAGGAAGCCCTTCAGTCAGAAAACGGCTGGTTCTGTCAACCCATCTGCTTCAGCTGTGAATTTTCTGCCCTCAAGAAACTTCTCCACAAAATCCAAATAACAGTAACATTAAAAAACTCATGCACTCTTCGTATTGGAGAAACTTTTTTGTAGAGAACATAGAGAGAATCCAAGTTCGTTTTGTTGTGCCGAAGTTAAGGGAGCCACCAGCAGCTGCATGTAGATGCGCCACTGCTGCCATGGCAAGAAAGGTGGTAAAGGCAAATTTAGTTTCATTCATATAATGCTGGTTAGCTTGTAAATTTGCTAATAGAATCAAAACCTTTCCTTCACATGTAGAAAGTTATTTTCTCTTTAAAATTATTGATGCTTCTCGTCATTCTGTTTTACTTTTGTTGTTAAGCCTGTTTTTGTTTTTCTTCTCTCAATTCATGCCTGTGTTTAGGGCTCTTTTTTCCCCTCACATTTGCTCAGAGGTTGTGCAGAGGTTTCAGTCATTATTTTATTGTCTTGTTATGGATCAAAACCTTTAACTTTTTTGGGTAGTTTTTAGAAAACTTAGTCATATGTTGTGCATTTTGTTGACAATTTTTTTTCTCAAAAAATTTAATATTTTTTTTAATCAACAAAAAAAAAAATATTTGTCAACCTCTTTTCTTCTGCCTAACAAGTACAGGGAGAAAACTTTTAAGAATCCAAGCAAGCCGGGCAGCCATTTAGCTCACTTGGTAGCACGCCCAGCACGGCCCATATAGATGCGAGGCTCCGGCCTCTGCGCAGCGGTCGTGAGTTCAAATCCAGCTCTGAACAATTTGCTGCATGTCACCCCCTCTCTCTATCTCCCCATTTCAACTCTGTCCTATCGAATAAAGGCCAAAAAGCCCAAAATATAATCTTAAAAAAAAAAAAAAGAATCCAAGCAAGCCAAGCAAAAAGTGAAAAACCTAAACAAGCTCTCTGCCAATAGAAGGTCATACAACCTCAGGTTTTGCGGGCCATTAATGAAGACGAGACACTGATCTACATACTTTAACCGATGTTTATTGTTATATGGCAAAGTCTCAGGCACTTCAATTCTCATTTGAGGATGAAAGTCAGTACCTTGATGAACACTAGAGGAGGACTGACAGCTTATATTACACGTGAGAGACAGAAAGAAATAGACACAGAGACAAAAAGGAGAATAACTAAACTCTACTCACCACCATATGTACAATGAAATACTTATATCCGCTTTAAAAACTATACTTTGATAAATATATAACTTCATGGGTCGTTAAGCAGTAATAGGAAATATTCAAAATACTGTGATTCTTCTTTAAATAGATACAAAGGATTTGTATAAAAGTACAATTTCTCCAGTCTAGGTCACATCTATCATCCACATGAGTTGTACATGTACTGTAGAGCTGAGCGCACATGTGTGAGACCGGGAGGTCGAGGCGAGCAATATATACAGGAAATATTTCCTCTAACATGTTGGTGTAATATTCTCCATCTGTCTACTCTGATGTGCTCAAAAAAAAAAAAGGTAAAATAATCACAATGTTTTGGTGCTCTTATATGATCAACATTGAGCTCTAGAAAAAAAAAAGTGTTAAAAAGGAACAAAATTGGCATTTTGTAGTTGAATTTGTGTCTATGTTGGTTTGCTGATTATTTGAGACATTTCAGCCACAGTGTGATGGGACTCGAGGCACCAGCTGGTTACATTCATATTCACAGGGCACTTTGGCCTCGTCATGGAAGCACATGTGCACATAAATAAAAAGCATCTCCAGAAATCTCATTGGTTGGTTAGTTGGTTGGTGCTTGGGATGAAGTCCCTTATCCAGCTGTGGGTAAGGCATCGCTCAGCTTGAACCAATAGCAGCGCAGGGTTTGTGTGGAGGGGCAGGGCCTCTAATCAAACATACCCCTTCGAGTGGGACTTGGTGATGTCTTTCTGCCAAGTCGAGGGGTCCCCTAGAACACAGATGTGCGAAGGAATAAAAGGTTAATGTAAGATGTAAATAGACTTGAAACCAGAAGAACAAGCAAGCAAATTAAAATGGATGGAGTGATGAGGACGTACTGGTGATTGGGCTTTGGAGAAGTTGACATGCGCATAAAGCAACACTGCAATGTCCTTATGTCCTGCTTCCAGAGCGATGGACAGGGCATTACTCTCATCCTGATGGGAAGGACAGAAGAAAACATGGATGGGGGGGGGGGTAAACAAATATCAGCTGGAAAAACTGATGAATAAATACTAAAATCAGTCAGAATTCAGAATGCAGTTTTATTAAAAATATAGTTGTGAACTAATTATCTGCCTATCAGTGAATTGATCATTTCAAAAATTGTTTCAGCTGTACCTGTATGAACTCTTTATTGGGAGTATAGAGTCAAATATCTTGTATAGGCTTTTGTAATTTTTATTTAAAAAATTTAAATTGTGAAGTAACTGAGGCTGTCAGATAAATGTAATGAAGTAGAAGACAGCATGAAAAGACTCCAGTGAAGAATTAGTACCTTAAATTTGCACTCGAGCTCAGTGCTTGAGTAAATATACTCCATCCATCCAACCACTATCATGTATTACTCACACTATCACTCAGCGTGGCGTCGCAGCCAGGTTGAGCCAACAGCAGCTTGACGATCTCCACGTGTCCGTGTTCACTGGCGCACATCAACGCCGTGGAGCCCTCATCGTCCTGGACGTTGACATCGGCCCCGTGAGCCAGGAGGGCCTGAACCATGTCCATCCTGCCGTGACTGACTGCCAGCATCAGCCCTGTCTGACCGGCCTGACACAGGGACAACAGCATGTTTACACACTTTTACTAGCTTGTTAGGTATTAAGTTTAGGAAAGATATTGAAATAAGCAACTCAGAAATATTTAAAACTCTAGTAAAACACTTTTAATCATTCTGTTAAGCCGTTCTTCAGCACAAAGGTTCACAGAGTCTTATTGGTGCCTCAAACACGTATGTATTAGGGGTTATCAACATCTAGTCCTACACAACAGATCTTAATGTAGTAAATCCACAAACAAGCTGGAATTAACTAGATAAAAGAGGGTATTGGTTGTGATTAGGAGTATTTACATAAATATTGTAATTATATGACTACACTGTTTGTTTTATAGAATTAATAATGAGAATTACTGCAGCCTTAAAAATACTGATAGTTTTGAGACCTTTCATGGAAACTAGCAAGAAACTTTCTGTTCCAACAAACCTAAACATAATTACAAATAAAAACTGTCTCCTACAATAAAAACTCACCCAGAATAACAAACATAATTCACAGTATTTCAGTGAGTCTGTGCAACCTTGAAATCTGATCAGTTACTTTCCTTCACCACTTGATGTCACCAAAGTCCTTTTTTTCCTGCAGGGTTATGTACATCTAACATTCCATTTTCTAGTCCGATTCATTGCAGTTCGACCTGCGCATAATCTGGTTTCATGGGTTACTGATTGGCTAATACATCACAAAAAGACTACAGATTAACCATATGAAGCTGTTTCAGTGACCTTTTCTATCATTTGTACATCTGTCAAGTAGCTTTAACCTGCTTACTTTAGAAACAAAGAGTCAGTCCTTCATTTGTCAACACAGCCTTCATTTTCCTGCTTGTTGAAACCTAAACCTTGTCAGGTGGCTGTTGGTGCCCTGCCGCTGCCTTCTGACCTCTGACCTCTGCACACTGACCTGGCTGGCTCGAGCGTTGACGTCGCCCTTGCTGAACAGCTCCTCTACAATACTCATGTCCTTGGGTGTCTCCACTGCAGCCAATGCGGCCAGCATGATGGGTGTGTACCCGGCCTTGTTCTGCTGGTTTACGTTGCACACATCTGAAACACACACACACACATAGATGCCACATTTAAAGCTCTGCACTGGGCTGAGGGGATGCTTTTTTTCAGTGTGGGTGGTCTCGGTGGGAATCAAACCCTCGCATGCGGTCACTGTGTCTGTGATTGACTTGTAACTGTCAGTCAACGACACACTAATGTACGAGGACTTGTGTCACTGCTCCTCCTTGAACCATGATTTATTGTCTAAACCTTTAAAGAACTCACCCTTTACTCTTTCTGCACACAGACTTTTCAGACCTGAAGCCTTTTCAAAGAGACAAGGCATCAGGGGCTGGATGGGAGCGAAACGGGTATGAGGGTGGCTGCCCTGCCACTGAGGGGAGGAGGGCTTTAAGGAACTGGGACGATGTGAGGACAAAGCATACAATGGGGACAGGGGGGTGGGTGTGCAGTCAGAGAGCACAAGGACACAAAAGGCTAAGGAGACAAAAGGCTTTTAGAGACGCGAGTGGCCAAGACCTCATCACAGTCTATTGAGCCTTCAGTGAGGGCGCTGCATGGCAGAGGTGGAGGAAGCATTCAGATCCTTAATTTAAATAAAAGCACTAATACCACAGTGTTAAGATACAGTTCAAATGACAGTAATGCCTTGTAAAAATCAGGGAAATGTACTTAAAGTAATAAAATAAAAGCTACTCTATGCAGAAAAAAATCCAATATGGCTGTTTTTATTTTTTTGGACAATTGTTTTTTAAAAGTAAAAAAAGAAGGACAGATTAACTTGATGATTGTTATTCTCCATGAACTGATTTATTGGTTTGTTAAATTTCTGAGGTATAGCAGGGTACAGGCCAAAAGTAGTGTGAAAGGGACAGACTCAAGTAAAAGTGATTCCAATTTTACCGAAGAAAAGTACTTGATAAAATAAATGTACTTGGTTGCATCAGTTTGCCGCTGTTTCTGTCAGTTGGATACTTCACACACTGCTGTGAGTAGAGAGGTCTGGTTGTGAGAGACTAATTCATATCAGCTGCAGTTCAAACACAGTTTCCATTGATTTCTTAAATTAAACTGAATTTGTAAAGGAGAACATTATACTGATGGTAAACATGTCAAATTTTACAAATACAGACAACAGTAGCCAATATAGGCTACTTCTTTGTTGCACACTCCTTTAAAATAAAATTAAAAAAATAAATAAATCACAGAGTTTTGTAAGTTTTTGCCATTAGATAAACTTCATACATTTGTGTAATGTGGTCTATAAAAAATTCTTATTTACTTGGGCCTTCTGGATAATGCAGAAATCTTTTTACATTCAGTTTTTTCTTTCTCTTTGTAAGAAACATGCTGGCTTCTAATGTTGATCTGCTGGTTAAAAGCAACAGCACATTTCGTCTTCACAAGCTCAAAGATGAGAATGTTTCTTTGCATACCTAATTGGAAAGTGAGATCTGAACACAAACGATCACTCAAGATGCATTTACTTAAAGCTGTTCACTTCAGATCACCCGAAACGCACTTTGTACAGACATGTACAGCTTCTTCTTCTTGTTATAAGGAGATTCTTTTCGTCTCTGACTTATTAGCAGATGGACAATGGTACCGTTTACTGCTACACTACAAATGATGTGAAACCTTTGTGAGTGCATTGCAACCGTCAGTGACAGACCACACTGGATCAGTGACGAGCTGTCAAACACAGACAGACAGAACCAGTGAGGAAATTAGTGTATCGACATGACTTTAAATGTGCAAGTTAAAGTCTGCTTTCTGAAGTAACCTGATACCTTATAGAGGAAGATAAGGATGAAAAGAAATGGGGGAAGGAGGAAGAGGTGAGCGCTGAGCAGGGTGGAGAGTTCAGGAATGCAAAAGCTTCTGCTGCTCCGATAAGGAAAAGGGAAGGAGGAAAACAAAACCTTGGCTGCACTTAAAGCAGAAACAAAAATTTCTCTGGGTTTGACAGATTAGAAAGGCTTTCAAACATTTCAGATACACTGGACAACAAGGACTCCTTCCAACAGGAAACAGACTGTTATCGAGGTTTTGATACCCATCATTCCACAAGAACAAGAACACAATCTCCTGTGCTTTGATGAATTAAGAGACATGAAGAAGAAAAAATAATACGCCTTCATGCCAACCTGCTGCTTTACTCTTCAGATTTACAGAATCATCCTGCAGACTCTCACCTGCATCCAGCAGCTTCTTCACCACCTGAAAGTTTGAGTGCGAAACGCTGTAGTGCAGCGCTGTGTTGCCGTTGCCATCAGCCATGTTGACGATGTGGCGCAGCACGGCTGGCGAGACGGACCCAAAGGCTGTCAGGTAGTCCTCCACCATGGCCGCTACAGCCGCCTTCTGGCTGGACACACGGAACCACTCGTGCTGCACCGTGTTCAGACAGGCTCTCTGTGGAGGCAATGCGGGCAATGTCAGTCATAATATACATGTGTCATGTTGTGTGGGGATGCTAATATGCAAAACAATGTAGAAATCCATGCCTGTTCATGATGAGACACAAATTAAGCAAAAAATAAAAGCTTTAAAGCCATTTTTGTGCAGAAGTGACTGCTGCTGACCAATATCATAGACATAAGGTAAACAAGAAGTGGTATATTTAATCTTAATTTATTGCACTTTGGGGTGAAACAAGGACATCTGAAAAATGACTTTGTAAACAAAACACTAGAATAAAATCAAGTGAGATGGTTTACAAGAAAAATATTAAACACTAGTTTAACAAGACTATGTGCAACTGTTATTACAGAAAGGTGGTTTTTGAAGACCAGTCTACTTCTGCAGGACTCCTGTAATGAATGTTGTTGTTTTGTTCTCCAGATTCATGTTTTGACAAGACTCCAACAAATATGACAAAACCACAAAATCTTAAAAAAAAAAAATTCTCACCGCATCTTTGCTGCTCACAGCCTTCGTGTCACTGAGGTGAGTTTTGAGAACGTTACACGCAGCCAGCATCTTCTCACTCAGTTCATACCTACACAAAGATTACAAGTTATTTTAACATTAAAATACTCTAATTTCAGTTTCTATATTACAACATTTCAAATGAATACATCCTACAAATTTAAATGATTAATGTTCCTAACACCTACTGACAAGTTAAGAGACAAATAAGTGAAAATCTGACAACCTCATTTTTAAAACGATGGTGATACCCACTGTGTAGAAACTGCTCACAAGTGAAGTGTCTAAGACCTTACTGGTATTTTAGTTTCCTGGCATTTAATTCTCATTTAGAAAGCAAGCAAGCAAAGTCAGCATGAATCCTGAAGGCTCTCTGGCTTGAGGAAAACAAAATCCTCTCCCTCTCTACCAGTATTTATATAATAAGTCTGTATTTAAACCGTACCATATCTAATAAGCTACTGTTTACAGACAGAGGTAGGTAAAGGATGGTGAAAGTCATGAGTTTATTGGTGCTCTCTGTAACTTACCTCTCTCTCATCTCCTGCTTCTCTGAACTTTCCTCGTCATCCTTCTTATCCACATCCTCGGCTCCCTCAGGCTGGAACTCCTCCCTGGTGTTCTTCCCCTCCACGTTCTTATATTCCTCCTTTACTCTGTACTCCTTCTCCTCATCTTGTTCCTCTTCATCCGACCCAGAGGAGCTGCTGTCCTCTGAGCTGGAGTCGTCACTTGACGTAGTCTCATACCTAAGGCCACAAGGGGGTGATAAAACCACAGAAACTTTAGGGCTCAGGCGCAACAAGCTTTCATCCAAAATGCCACATGGATGTTGAAAAGCAAATGTTTAAGAGGAAAGGAGATCAACAAACAAGTAAATAAAATAGCAGCACCTTTAACCACA
>JAQNCA010000027.1:5730277-5743099 GCA_029783725.1 Acanthurus tractus
GACAGGAGAGTTTATGAATAAATATATTTTTTAAACTCACCCTCCGTTCACCCCGACAAACTGCAGGTTCTTCTTGGTGCCGTTGGTGCCGTCAGGTCGTCCATCTTTCTTCTTCATGATGGATTTCAGGGTATTCTGGCTGCATGGCTGCCCTGAAGGAAAGCAAAGTGAACACAGTAGAATCATTTAGACTTAGAGATCAACAATGAAGGTAAAGTGACATTTACTGTGAGCTTATAAAAAGTATAGGCTCAGAATAAATGTAAAATGTATCCAAAACATAAACTGAGACTGATACTATAACTTGAGTTCCATTAAAACACCCTGTTTCTTTTTCTTATTCTTTTCTGTGTCTTTTCTTCTCATTACATTATATTTATTGACTATTATTCTCCTCATAAAATGCATTCTTCTCATAAAATCTCCCATTTCATTCTTCTCGCGCCACATTAAAGCATCCTGCAGTCAAGAGCAACACAGTTCAACTAAAAAGCCTGGTCGGTTCATTCCAGCAGGCTGATAATAACACCTTGGTGATCCACTGAAGCTCTCTCACATGATCAAGAGCTTTGGCAGAGAGGAAAGTAGCCATCAAGAGTCCGTCTCATGTTCTCTCTAGAGCAATCTGTCAGCAAGACGCTGGAGGTTTCCCCAAACCCTGAAGTATCTCAGTCATTTTAAATACAGGCCTCCAAAAACCAAAATACCAGTCGAGAGCTCGAACACTCAGCACATCTGCCAAGACTTGCCCTGATGCAGGGGCCTCTTTGCTGCTCCGGGGGACATCTGAGAGAGAATGAATGCGTGTTTGTGTGTTGGAGAGTGTGTGTGTTCGTGTAGCAACATGCATGCAGCTGCATTTGTAGACACTGGTGGTTAGCAACAGAGTCATTCAGCACGTTTCCCATGTTTTGACAGGTGGGAGTGTGAGCGGATCATCCGGTGGAATCCAGGAGGATGGTTGATTTGTACATAAAGTATGTGTGAAATGGCATTCATGTTATGCTATGGACATATTTCCAAAATACACTAAATAGCCATTAAGAATCAGGAGCTTTTTTATTCACCACTTCAGAAAATTCCTGTTTTTACATTACAAAGTACATTTTTATCAAGATAACTCCTGATCTGCTAAGGTAACTATCGCTGCTTTCCTGCAAAAACATCAGCTTTGCACACTAATAAACTGTTCCCTCTGGACTCAGTCGGTGTTTATCATTTTTGGGTGCTGTGCGTCAGCATACTGGCTATAAAAAATCTAACAATGAGCAATTTTCTGATAACCCAGCAGGCAATTATCCTTAAGTGGTTTCGTATGGCCAAAAATGGCCAGAAGAGACTCAGTTGTGTGATTTGCATCCAAACTGGTCGCGTGTTTCACTGCTGAGGATCAGACTGAAGACACAAAATCCCCCGAGAGAAATGAAGATAAATGCAGTCCAGTCCTGACAGAGCATCAGCAAGGAAGGAACACAGTGTCATGTTTCCTCTAATTAATCACACGCGAGAGATGCACAACTTGAACTTTTTGTACTTTACCTCTGTAACTTCACAGTATATCTATACTATTTTGTCTGGGATGTGATTTTAGTCCATTATCAAAGTGTTTGATTGCAGGGCCAGAAAAGATTAGAAAACCTTGTCAGTATATACCAGCATCTTTCTGACTCAGATGTTTCAATTAGCAGCTTTAACTTTATGGTAGCTAACAAACAACAGCTTTTAGAACTTAGTTAGCTTCAATGAAATTGTGTTAACACAAGTTGCTCAATACGGTTCACACCACAGTGTTTCATTATCAAAGGATTCAAAAAGGTTAAGAGTGACAGCATTAATTTGACAGAGATCTTCAATACTTTCAAAGACTTCACTTCAAAATTAAATGACCGATATCCTCAAAAGACCAGTCGAATTTTCTTTTCGCAAAATAACCCTTGATGTTTTCAAATCAGATTTTACTGGAGAAAGACCAACAGTATGTGAGCTGGTGTTGTTTTAACACAGGTGTGTTAAGGCAGCCGTACCATGTAGTGCTGTAGACATCTGCAGGTCCATAAGGCTCTTCTGCTCTGCAGCACTGATCGACTGCTGCTGTGCAGATGTGTTTGCAGGCTTTTCTGCAGCAGATGAAGTCTTCTCCATCTGTGACCTCTCCGTCCGAACAGACAGGGACTGGCTAATCTCTGAAAAGGAGCAGAGGCAGAGGGAAGTCAGTGTCCAAATGCACAGGAAAGGCAGAACTGCTTGAATATGCAGTAATGACATGCGATGATGTCATTAAAGGTACCATGTGCAGTTTCTGACCGCAAATGTCAGAATGAGTAGGATCCTGAGTGAGTGTATAAAACTGACAAGCTGGACGTGCATGCTACAAGTACAGGGATAAATTAATATTCTATTAAAGGCTTTAAAAAACCTTTATCCTCAATCATCTTGTAACAGTTACAAATGGAGCCAACTATGAATGCAAAATTTCAAACTCTAGTTCATTACACATATATCATATTCTGTATTTGCATTGTTTGCCTTTTTTCCTTTCTCACTAAGACAAACAGGGTGGTGTTCAGTGGCAAAAGGTGATGTCATGTATTTCCTAGTTTAACAAGCTCTGGATCAAAAAGCGATGACAGTTGTGGGTTTGTTTGAATTCTGTCCTGCCTCTGGCACGCAAGATTGATCAAACCAAAACACACACAGGCATACACATACAGTGTAACTTAGTAATAAAAAAGTGAGTGTAGAAGAAAAACATGCTTATAACAGTCAAAACAAAAAGAAAATCAGGATTTAATGAGTATTTTCAATAAAAACAACTAAAAGCTCCAAAGCAGCTGACTGCCAGACCTTTTCTTTCAATGCATGTTATGTTGTGTTAAACTTATCTTCAGGTTCTTGACACAAAACAATAAAGTGATAAAAAAAAAAAACCACAGCTGACTCACTTGGAGAAAGATTTCTGATCTTATTTGAAACCTCAGCCACTTCTTTGAGTGCCTAACAGACACTTTTTTATTGCTCCCACTTATTGTGTTCAGGCCTGTAATTATACTGACATTTGTTACGTGAACAGGAACCACGTCTGGTCAGTGATTCTACATTCCAAAAGAGGCCAGCAACTGACCAGAAACAAGCTCACACACAACTCAGACAATCACCCTGCATTCATGTGCCAGCCCGCATGAATGCAGGTTATGTAACTCAGAAGGAGCCATGAATCAGCATCAACAGCGAGGTGTTAGTGAAGGCAGGGCGGCTCGCAAAAATAACAAGCGGCCAATTGGTGCGACGTTACTGGTTCCCAAAAAGAAATGAGCTCATTGTTGGTTCACGTCCAAAGCCCCCGCCGCATTTTTCAGGGTCAGAGATAACTTTGGCCTGTCTGATCCTATCAGGATTCTCTTTAAACAGTGTGTGAACCCTCCAACCACAGCCCCCCTACTCCAAACTAGATCCTCTAACGTACAGCTAAAACTGCATGTGTGTGCATATATAAAATATATTATATACAAAATAAGATAACATATGATATTAAACAACTGATAAATCAAAAGTTTAAGAGGTCATCTCCAACAAATTTCACATATTGCTTTCTGTTAAAATATTTAATTATTGAAGAAACCTAGAACAATCATCATGTCCTTACATACCTTAAATTAAAACCTACATCTTTTTCTTTAATTAATAAGTATAATAATACAAAATAAATGAATTTCATTTAACAAAACACTCTTTACTGTATACCTCATACTGTCTTTCCTCCATAAATCAGTGTATATTAAATCATGCAGACACAGTTAGTCTGGTCTTCTTAGCTTTTCCACATCTTATTTAAAAATAATTGCATATGTATACATAATTTCCAATCCTACACATTTTCATATTTTGTTTCATACATTGTAAAACATTGCATCATGGGAAAACTGTAAGTGCTCCAACCCTGAATACCTTAGGAAGGTATCTAAGCAAACACTCAACTATAATAGGAGAAAGCTATATGAAATGAGTTTAATCAATAATGCAATAATCCATGGCAGAGAAGATTTTAAATAAATCTCGCAATTTTTCCTCCTTCAGCACTAAATACATGTTGGCCTGTTTTGCCATTCAATATGCCTGGCCAAGATACTGTGTATGTGTGTGTCAGTGTGTACATTTTTTGTTGTCTGCCCTTGAAACTATGCTTGCATCGCCTCCAACTATGCTTTGATTGCATAGCAATTACCAACAAGAACCAATTATATTTCTACAACACTTGTGAGTATGTGGAATCATAAGCATCCTCAGTGCAGGATGTGGTTAACCTCTCACCTTTGTTTAAGTTCACAGAGTCTGACTGCAGCTTGAGGATATCCTCAGCGCTTCCATACTTCATGACCGAGTTAATGGACGACAGTGTGCTGACCAGCTGGCTGTTGATGGATCCAAATTGGGACTGGGGCTGACCAAAAGCTTCTGCGAGTTCGCCGTAGTTCTCTGCCAGTAGCATTTGTTGCTCCTGTAGCAACTTCTGCACCCTCTCTATGTAATGGTCCAGTCCGGCGCCCCCCTGGGCCTGAGCTTGCAGTGGTGCAACCTCAGTCACAACCTTCACAGTCTCTCTGCTGCTGCTGCTGCTTGTGAGAGATTCAGTTGGCTGAGAGGGGCCACATGCTATATTCCTGGTTTTTAAGCCAACCAAGAAGTTTTCATGGATGCTAACTGGACCCACCCCACTTTCTTTGGTTTTTGTAGAGCTTGATTTGTCAAGGAATGACTCCACATCTGTGGTGGTTCCAACAGCAATTGAACGCGTCTTTGCTGTTGAGTGAACATCTCGGACGAGTCCTTCCCCAGCAGCGACCGTCCTTGTTTCAGTCACAGCTGTGTTGGTCTGCTTGTCACAAGTGACCAACTCCATATCAGTGAAAGAGTCTGTCAGGATGGCAGTTTTTGTGTTGGTAGATTTGCTTTCAACCTCTACCTCGGTACTTGTCTGCTGAGTAGCTGACTCAGGGGCAGCCATAACACCAAAGTCTACTTTGCAGACATATTCTGGGTCAGTTCCTCGGGACACCAGGGTCTTGATGGGACTAACAATCACATCCACTGAACAATCACCGCAGCCAACTGATCTTGACTCTTTGATCAACTCTGCCATGGGTTTGCAGAGAGCCAAGCTGTCTACTGACTCCTCTGTGTTAATTCCCACCTCACAAACATTCAGCTCAATGCCTACCTGCTGGTGACATGTCTCCACCTGTCTCCCTACACACTGGTCAATTACTTCCACACGCTCATGTACCACCCAACGGTCCATAGGGATCTCAGGGCCTGTGGCAATACTCTGCACACTGGGTTGACAGGAGATTCCTACAGTGTGGCTCTGAATAGTTTTAGTTGTATTAGCATTGCTGAATTCCAGATGGTCACCCACTCCCTGGCTGCGCATCTGGACTTTGGCCTCCACACAGGCGTTGTACATTTCAGGCCTGGTCATCAAACCTTTGTCCGCTTTTTTTCTGTTTGACCCACCAGCTGCTTGAAGCTCCAGCTTAAGCTTTCCCATTTCCATTTCGTGAGTAGTTTCTTTCAGCTGCACCTCCAAGCGGTAGATTTTATCCTTCAGTGCTTCAATGGTCTGCAGCTGTAACTCAATCTCTTTCTCAGCTTCAGTGGTCATGCCCAGCATGGCCTCACTCACACCAACCGAAGCACTGCGCATTTCCTGACGATCCGTGGATACTCCTGTATCCCTGAAACAATGTTCATTTTTCAACTTCTTTTGAGTGACAGGAAGGTTGTTCATGTTTTCATCAGTAACTGTGCCGATGGACTTTTGATGGGCCTGGTTTAGCGTGAGATTATGTTGCTGAATTTCAGTTATATTGTTGTCATGGGTCTTCTTCTCCAGAGCTTGAACCTCAGCAGCCAGACGTCTGAACTCCTCAAGCCGCTGAGCACTCTGTTCCTGGGCTTCAGGCTCCATGATGTGCAGCTCTGTTTCCTTTTGGATGGGGCCCGGGTTCTCCATTTGGTCAGCACTGCCTACACTGTAGGAGCGCTTGCGGAATCCACCTGGACCTTGATTTTTGGACTGAGCAGCCAATTGTCTTTTTTCCTCCTGAAGAACAGCAATCTTAACCTGTAAGATAGGAATGGTTTTAACTTGTTCCTCTAGTTCTTTCAGCTTCTTGAGGGCTACAACCATCTGCTCTCGAATTTGTTGAAGCTGTAACGGGCTGACATTTGTTACAGGTGTGGCCATGCCAGAGCTCATTGGGCTGTGGCGAATGGAACTGCCCATGGATGGCGGGTAATAGGGGTTATACTCTCCATTGGGGAGGTGACCGTTGATTATAAGAGGCTGATGGACGCTCGGGGAGACCTGGCTCGGGGCCATGGAGCCTGAGTAGGAGGACAATGAGCTGCTGGAGCCCATGCCGCCAAAGCTGGCCAGACGGCGACGGGGTATTGGAGGATCATTGTGCGGCTGCATGAGCAGACGCTCCTGTTCAAGCCGAAGACGAGTCTCCATGAGGGTTCTCTCCACTTGGGGGTTGTGACGAGGGGCAAACCTGGGTGAAGGAGGTGGCAGGAGCTGTTTCTGTTCTGTGATGTTCAAGTAGGATTGTTGCGAGGGGACTTCAAAGGTTGCTCTAGAGAGTGTCGGGGTCAGGGGTGCGGAAACCTGGGGCCTGCAGCTGAAGAAGATTGGGGACTGCTTGCCGTCGCTGTTGGAGGAGGACAGGGAGTCTGTGGAGGTCCATTCAGCCTGAGTGCTGCCCCCGCCAGTGCTGCCCCGAGGCACCGACAAGGGCTTGGCCACTTTAGGCTTCCTCTGGATACTCAGCTTCTTAATGGTGTTGCCCCTCTCAATGTCGTCGACATATTTTAGAAAATCCAGGTCTAGCTGATAACCATAGGGTGTTTCAACATAGTAGGGGGCCACAGAGTCCTTCTCATCTTCTGTGCTGGGGCATGTTTGTCCTTTTTCTGAAACAGAGATCACAAGTACAAAATATTAGTCATGAGTTTGATCCTTTTCCTGAATTAGATATCACAAGACGGAATATTAGTCACAAGTTCTGATTTTTTAGTGTTTTATGAAGTTAAAGCAATGTGCTTCAGTAATTTTGATTTGCTGCATGTCTGTAAATGCAAAAGTTTAAAAAAAGGTAACTTGTTAAGAGTAATTGGAATATTTAAGATTATTAAGGATATAAAGGATATTAAGGAATATTACGGATGTACGTCTAAAAAGTGACTCATTTGAATCCCCTGAAACATCTTGACTGACAGGCAAAGTGTTAAGTGTTTTCTCGGCCACTGTCAATCGCCATTATTTGACAGTACGAGTACAAACATGTCTCAAGTTCCTCACCTTACTGCTGGAAAAGCATGAATGATAATCATTTTGGCAAGGGGTAGTTGAAGTCAGCCAAAAATATGTGAAACCCAAGTATGCATAGCCAACACAAAACAACAAGTGGCATAGTATGTTCTAAATACAAACAAATGTTGGTGATCCTTGAATTTTTTTAGATTGTGAAGTTTGAGAGAACTAAAAGGTAAAAGTGCAAAGCTTGTGACAGATAAACAGGCTGTTGCTCTCAGGTCAGTTAGACAGAAAAACAGACAGTGTCAATATTTTGTAGTCCAAAATCCATCCCTCGTGTCAACACTCGAGTTCTTGCAAGAACAAATGAACCAACCAAACTGTTAACTATCAAGTTTTAAGGACACAGTTTAAAGACAGAAATAACAGAAAAGCTACACAAGATTTCTTAAGAATGTTTTGTACACTTTGTACAAATCAATCAAAGTTTTTTAAACCAAAGTCCAAACTCCCCACATCCAACTGAAAAAGACTCCATAGAGAGACAGCTTTCCAGGCCATTAGGAGACTCAACTACTGTCACACTGTTGGCTAAATACAGCGTCTTGTTCTTGGTATGCCTGGAACTCTCACCGACTAAAGCAAACACAGGCTTGAAATAAACAGCCCTGTTCTTCCTTTCCAGTCCATCCAGCTCCGGCCACTTCTCCCGTCAATCCTTTCCATTCAGCTGAAACAGAGGAGGGAATTACAAGGCTAAGCCTGCCGCTAAAACCTTATCGCCTTGTTGTTCAGGCTTCACTCACCTCAGACCAACAATAGTCTCTCCATTTTTACTTTTTCTTCCTGCCGCCTCCTCTCTGCTGGCTGTTCTAGAGGACGTGAAATCACTGTACAATGTTCAGGCTGTTTGAGCAACAGAACTGCTGTTTCTTCTCACTCTGTTGCACTCTTACTCAATCCTCTCTCCATAAGGGGAAAAAAAGTTCCACTATTGGTGTAAACTAAGCACAGCACTGCTCTGGCCCACTATTGGACAGCTGCCTCGACCAATCCTGTGAGGCTCTAAGCCCAGTGCTCCCCTACCCAAATAAGAGTCCTGTTATGCAGCACTCCTCACAATAACAGCCTGTTGTTGAGATGAATAGCTTAGCTACTGTAATTGTCAAACTTTTATAATCTGGTTTACACTTTGGTCAAACTCTGCAGAAGAAACTTTCTCCAAATACTGTTACATTGAAGCTAATTTTACCTTTTACAACTATGATTAAGGACAGTTAATGTGTAAATAAAACTCTTGATAAAACTGAATTGATAAAAAAAACTCTTGATAAACTTTCAAAGCTAATTTTTAATATGTGAAGTGATTCATCAATGAAATATTTTGACTTTATTTTCTATAAATGTAAGAATATAGTGAAAAATGCCTGTTGTAGTTTCCCAGAGCACTAAGTGATGTATTAATGAACAATATTAATAATAATATTAATAAACAATAAATTTAAACAGAAAAAAGCAGAAAATGAACTTAATTTAAAATAATAATAATTGTTTTGGATGCTCTGGTTCTGGCTTCTCAAATATGGATATATCCTGCTTTTCTCTTTGGACATTTGGTCTTTTAAGCCTGCTTTTTTCACACAAAACAATATCGAAGGTTGGGGTCATGGAAATAAACAAGTAATAGAAAAAATAATGTGCAGCAAATAATTGTTGGTTGCTACCCTAAATGCAATTTATTGAGAATAGAGAGGATAACTTTAACATTTACAACTGTATATTTATGCCAGTTTGTGCATTAATAAAGCACTTCTCCTTTATTTTCAGAGAAAAAAACACACATTTTCAAAGTGCACTTCTTAGATGAAGTGCAGGTTGTTTTTCTCCTGCACTGCCCTGAAATATTCACATCCTGTTTTTTGTCTGGTATAAGTAATCTCTACGATGCAGCACAGTCACGGTCTTGTGCTGTCTGATTTTGACGACTCTCCCTGGCACGAGTTACTGAACGCTGACCAGCCATGTCTCTCTCACTCTCACTCACTCTCTCTCTCTCTCTCTCTCTCTCTCTCTCACACACACACAGAGGAGTGACAGGCAGTCCTATGGTACTACAGAGACCCCAAACAGCTGAGCGATGACCTCATCAACACGGGACAACTGAAGGGGTCACGCTCCAGTGACAGGGAGCCAACAGTGACACTGAGAGCCCGGGAGTCTGCTCCACTTATCAACAGCTGTTACATTGTCAATTTGACAGGGATTACACAACAGCTCAACAGCCAGCAGTGTGAGGCAGCTCACTGCTCTGTCCACAATTAATGAAATGGCTCTTTTTTACTGCTGTTAATACCAGGAGGTTGTTATTTGTTGCTGAATGCAAGAAAAAACACTTCGCAGTTGTCTTCTACAATCATCTCAGCCTAAAATCTGTTTGCACAAACAGTGACTGGTGCATTTTTTGCACATGAAGTGATATCCTGTAACCTCCCAAGCAAATTTAGCTCCACCAACATGACTAAACACAGCAAGTATTTTAAGAACTTTAAAAAGGACCTCCGCCTAGATTAAACATCTCTCTTTACTTGCCTTTGCATTATACGAAAGGGGCAGAAAAATGCGTGCAACATTTTTCATCAAGTTATAACTTTTCTTTAGAGATTTTCTTTAATCTTAATAGTACAATTACTTTCCAACAGGTAATTGCCTTAAAAAGGTTTGAGCTCACAGGGTATGATAACAAACAATACACCTAAGCATAATATATCCTAATACAAATACTATGTGACATTAGACAACTGAAAAATAAAAGTGCACAGCAACATTTCCTGAATCAAAGTCACTAACTTTGTTTGCACTTATTTAATCCCAGAATGTTGAGTTAAAGGAACATTGATACCATCTTGAACTATTAGAGCTCTGCCTGAAAATGTCGACAAGCTTTTGGTCAGTTAATTATGTTTTCGTCCTTTCTGATGAATTTAGAAACAGTTTGTGTTAAGATGGACCAGCTGATCAGCCTGACAATGGTCCACCTTTACAGATTTTAGGTTTCAAAAGAAAAAAAAAAAGCTCCTGGTAATGATTATCCCCTATATTTACAAAATGTGACATAGTTCCCAGACTACACAGAATAAAGTAGGCAACATGACAACCTATGCTGCAACTGAGATGCCTTTTATAATGTAAAAATTGGGCAAAACTGGGCATTTTATACATTTCTTTAAACAAAAGACCAATCAAACAGAAAATCAACAGACTAATCAATCAAGAGTTAAACTAGCAGAGTGCCAATCGCATCATTAACACCCACTTGAAAACAATGAAGTTCAACAGAAGCTGAGGAAATTGACCAACTGAACAGTGTTTTTACATACTGAACCAACCATTATGCAAGTGCCAAGTAAAGACCTTAAAAATAGCATTCAAGGTTTGGCATGGAGCTCCCAGCCCTGCTCTGTTTCTCCCTGTTGGGGGATATTAAAATGTTCCAGCCTTATTAGCTAACATTAGCTGTCGATTCACTGCAAAATATTCTGTAAAAGTTCAGGAATGTAGCTGTGCAGCCTCACACGCATGTTTCCAGGAGCTCCTTGCTCGTCTTTTACAGATGATTTCCAGGCCAGAGGCTCAAACAGAAACCATGTGCTGACTGCACACAGTTTTCCTTTAAGTTCATTCAAATGTAGTGATTCCCTGAAGAGGCCACAATCTAATTATTTACACTTGACTTTGAAGCCAAATTCACCAAGATACACTGAGGTGACACCAGTGGGTTGCACATGTTTTTTTCACTACTTCCAGTTTAACAGACGTGCTCTGCATAAAATCCCTTTAAATCTGACTCTTTAGGGTTCTCACGACTTCTCTGTACTTGAGCAACAAAGACATTTTGTCTTGCTCTCGGCACTATTATTAATTCATCCAAAAAGCTGCACCAACAGAAATCTTTTCAGCTACTCTCAGCCCCTGAACTCTCTCCCTGTGTTTGCTCTTAAAATATTGTGCTGAACCAACTTTGGCCTTGATGTTAATCTGCAAGCACAAATACACAACCAGGGCTTGGCTTATTTTACACTGGCTCTGTAAAAGTTTAAATTTAGAGCCGACTAAGTCTTTTAACATCCACAGCGCCCACAGAGACAGAATAAATTAGGCTACTGGTCTCAGTTTGTCTGCCAGTTGTTTGTTCTCTTACTGACACACTGAAATCAATTAGTCTGAAAGCACGGATTAATATTTTACATCTTTTTCTTTTTAAAGAAAGTAAACTAATAGTCAAAGTAACAGCAGTAATTTCTTTCAAACATCAGTGATCTGTTTTCACAGTTATAAAGCACTGTGGTTTGTGTTAAGCTACTTGTTTGTTTGCATGATATAAGAAAAGTTTCACTGAGAGAGCAAGTTTTTGGACCCAGCTTGTTTGGGTTTTGGCCATGTTAACTGAAAGTACTTATCCTTAGGCCTTCATCAAAGCACAGAACAATAACAATCTTGATAGCAAATGAAGAAAAAAATGTGTTGGTTACAGTTTGTCAAATATGAAGTTTGTGATACTTTTTATATAACTGTTAACTAAAAAAAAATACTTTGGGCTCAAAGAAGTTGAAAGCACTTTGTCCCCTTCTCTACCAGCACCGTAAGCAAGCTTTCAAATGTGCAGAAGTAAATAAACTGCACTATTTTCATTGAGTCTTTTTTTTATTTTTTATGCTCTAAGTATCACTATCCTGTTTGTCAACACAGACGAATTAATAAATGAGAGAAGAAACATGTAATAAACACAGATGATAATATACAAAACAACATGGCACCATTGAATAAATTCATGAGTACAAAAAGGATGTTTGGATCAGACTTCAACCCTGTGGGAAAACTATAGGACATCTGAATTAAAATGATAGACAGCACTCTCCACCATTTAGTAATGACAATTAGTGAGGTGAAGCTGTTCTTGAGACTTGTGGCGGCCCAACACGTCACTGACACACTTTTTGTTGTTTTTTTTCAACATATTTTTCCGTAAAATTATTGTATCAACAGTAAATGCTGAAAAATGTCAATTGTGACCAGAGATCATCAGTAGATATTTAATTACAACTGCACAAACTTAATGGACAGAGATTTTTTTTTAAATCACGGACAATCACAGATGCAGGGTGAAATGATGCAGATACACGCACACACTCAGTGCTTTATACAGAGAGCAAAGCATGATGCAGGTGCTTGGGTGGAGGGGACTCTAGTGGACACACACACACACACACACACACACACACACAGAGCCTGGTATTTCCTGGCTCTGCCTCTATACGCCTAATTACTCATAAGAAAAGTAGAGGCAGCGTTTGATCAACACCTCGTACTGCAGCAGCTCTACAGCAGGAACAGCGAGACACATCCGTTCACATAAAAAAAACAGGAAACACAACACACACACACACACACACACACACACACACACACACAAAAACAAGAAGTACATTAAAGCTGCACATTCCTCGCCT
>JAQNCA010000027.1:5758945-5769043 GCA_029783725.1 Acanthurus tractus
CCTCTGACCCCCTCCCCCACCCACCTCTCCTGGCCTGCACTTGACCAGGGACAGGCTGGAGCCACATATTTGTTTAGCTCTTGAGCAGAGTCACTAAGGCTGAGGCGGAGGAGGGGAGCCATGGTTTAGTGAACACCACCCACCTCATTGCCCCATGCAGGGCGATGGGGCACCGTGCAAACTATGTTCTCTGCAGTTCATCATGTTGAGCAGAGCTGGGATCACAGCGAAGAATGGTTGTGATGTAAGTTTTGCCTTCTGCAAAATTAAGAGATGTCAGAAAAATGCTTTGGTTCACTGTTTGTCCTCCATCTCTGTGAGTCCTGATTACTTTGAAAAAGATTACACGTGTAACAAGTTTACAAGTGTAACAACACGAGCCAACTGTCATGTACAGGGTCAAAGGGATCTCTCATACCCACATACTCTCTCAGCAGCTTCCTTGCTGTTGTGGCTGGACTGAACAGCTGTTCTACTTTAATTATGTCAATAAAGGTTAATTTTTAATACTGTTATACAGGTTTATATATATATATATATATTGGTCTAGGTTTTAGTATGAAGATAAGAGTAAGTGCACCTCTCAATCATTTTATCTATTTCACCTTAAACCACACCGCAGCGAAATAAAATCGAATTGCAATAAACTGTGTGTAAACAGGTGTATCTTGTGAATGTGGTGCAGGTGTGAGAATGTTCAGCAGGTCCACAGCTTTATCTACATGTTGTACAAGCTTAAAGAAAAGTATCCCATTTTCATGTGATCATTCTAAAAGTTTTTTACTTAATGTTGCAGCTGGTAAAGGCAGAGCTGATTTTAGTTACTTTGTAAGAAACTGAAAAGCATAATCATAAAAAAAAATGTCGCCACTCTTTCTAGTGTTCATGTTAATTAAAAATGCAACAACTTTGCTTTGAATGAAACCTGTGAGACTCTTCGGATGAACGGTTCCAGTTAGAGACTGTCACTCCCTGAGATTTCACCTCTGTTGTCCACTTTTCAAAAGAGGCATTGTGGGAGAAATTCCCCATCTTAAGTGCCTCCATGTTTGCTTTTGTGCCAAGCGAGCCCACTCCGCTGACCTTCAGGAGATGCACCAATGAGATCCACGGCTGCGTCCTCTGCTGCCCTGCTTCTCTGACAACAGCCACATAATGAACAACAAGCTAATTAAACTGATGACAGCATGACGGAGGGAAAGGAGCTCTTGTTACCAAAAGACACCGAGCTGAGCCTCAAAAATCACCCAAAAACTCTGACAAACATCGTAAAGGGAAAATAATGGTTCATAGAGTAACAGAGGATAAACAGTTAAGCATGTTTACTGTCAGTTAGATTTGTCTGACTGACAGTTACACGTCTGTTGCTCTGGCAGCCTGCTGGTCGGACAGATAATGATGTCAGGAATGTTTATGAAGGAGGACAAACCTCGTCTGTGCTGATTAGTGGGCTTTTTGTTTTGTTTGTTTTTTTTGTTCATCCTGTCATAAATACTTGAGCTGCTGGACCAGTTATAGCTGTTAATGAGTCACGGGCCGCGCTGCACCAGATTACTGATAGGGGCGGGCACAGAGCTGGAGGGCCACACTACTGTACAAAGATGCTGCTCATAATGATCAGATGCTGCATATACATGATGGGAGGGGGAAGCCATTTAAATGAGGGGAACACGTCCTTTTGTAGCAAGTTGTCACGCAAACACGCAGCCTGATATCCTGCCACTAACTGCGCATCAGTGTTTATCAGGTACGAGCAACCTAATGCACTAAACACAGCTGAGGACACGCACGTTTCCCTCTGTGTGACGCAGCTGTCAGTGATAAGAAATCAAGATATAACCCTGACCCCTTTAATTATTCCACAAATATTTAATATAAGCTTACAAAAGCCTTAAATATACACACATGCGGTTTTGAGTCACACTGATATTACACACCCAAGACTGACTCCCAGGTCAACAGTGAGATTTACTTGCATCAAATCAGAACTCAGTATCTGTGTGTAAGTATTAGGAGAGTAAAGACTGCATAAAGTAACAAAAGATGTAAAAAAAAAAAACTGTGTTTAAATTTTACTTTTTTTTTCCACTATAAAAAAAAAATTCTGAGGACCCTCCACAGCCTGTTCACTGTATAAGAAAAATTACAACACTTTGATAGTTTTGGTGATTTTTAAGCCCTACATAGACAGCAGGAAGGGTTTCTGAAGATATTAAAGCAACTAGAGAGGCTGCAGAGATAAAGACAGTTTTCAGGGTCACGGCAACTTTGGGACAGAATTACACCCATGCACACTTTGACTTTCATATGAAGAACCCATCAGAAAACGATGCAGCATTGTTGACATTGTATATTTTTTTTGCACTCTTTTGGTTCAGCTACAGAGCAGCAGTTTTACAAGAGGAACTGCAGATTTAAAACATGCATTTTTATGTCAAAATAAGAATCAACACCAATCTCTAATCACAGCAACCATCGCAATTGCGCAAACCCCACTTCTGAAAATGAGGGCATGTTTTTATGGAGTTCTCTTTCGAAATCAATCAGCAATCCCTCAAGAGCCAGTTTTTCATCTCTAGAGGCCGCAGTCCCAGCTGTGCCATGCTCCAGGTCCTGGGAACAAAAGATGGCCGAGCTTTGGAAAACGACAACCTGCCAGCTTTAGAGGCTTTCAGCCACAGGATGAGCATGAAACAGCCTCCAAAAGATAAGATGTTTCTACTGAACCATTAAACCGCTTGGCTTCTGAAAGCAGTGGTATTTATTGATCAAAATCTCATGAGCAATGAGACAAAGACAGAGAGCAGCAGCTGACTGCTACATTAAAAACAGTCTTGATTAGAACAGATAAAGAAAAGTTGAATGTTCTTTCAGAGTATTTGTTCTTAATAACAAAAATATAGAAACACCATTTCAAAAACCGTAAATCTGTAATTATATCCGTTTTAGTGTCAGTGGATTCATCAAAACTGTCACATCAAGTTCATCTTTTGTGAACTTTATCATGTAAATTCGCTCTGTTTGCATACAGTAAGTCATCCTGACACTGATGAATTTGAAGGATAAAGAAAGCCGCTAAGTCAAATATTGAGGATGCTGTCATAACTTTTCAGCTATTTAGCCCTCTTAAAAACACAGGGATGGTTTCCATACATTTCAAAATACATACTGTGAACTCATCCTGTTATTGGCCAAGCTATGAAACTAACTAAATAATTAAAATGTTTGCAATACAAAATGATGTACAACATCAAGAACAAAATCCAAAGAGGAAAATAAGCAGCACAGTACTGCGAAAATAGAAGCTCCGAGCAAGCTGTGGCTTTGCTGTGTTCCTGGCTCTCTAATGTGTTAGCCATTAGCTCATCTGCAACATTAGTTAAGCAACTAACAAACTGTTGGCCACAATCAAAAGAAATAAAGCCAGTAAAGCTTCACATTTAATCAAAAATATTACTGCTGACCAGTTTTAACAATAAGATGTGAATTGTACTTGAATAGTTATGTAAAATCTTCATTTGCTCCTGTTGTTTTTATTGCAGAGTTTATCTCAGAGGGACCTCAGGAGAAAAAAGTCTAATGTAAATGTAATGTGAGGTATATTCATGTCCATCTGTTGAGCAGCTTGTCTGCAGCTGGTCTTGACGCCGGCTGGCTTTTGTGATCCTCTGAGCGTGCTCTCAGCTGGCCCCATTGTTTATCGTGGCAACGTCAGGACTGTACCGCTTAATGTGGTGACATCAGCGGTAAGGCCTGATTAACAGGCTTCAATGTCATTTGTCATCATGCATATGAAGCATACTTATGCTTGATATATATATCGCTATTACTGGTCAGTTGCTGGGACGCCTTGGGAAGATTAAAAAAAACAAACTGCAGCCATTAAAAGCTTATTTTATTTAAATGTATGTGGCATTCAGTGCAGATAAAAGTAACCTCACCCATAAGATCACAGCAATGGAAATATTAGCAACATGTTCACTCCAGACGGAGGCCAACTGAGACGACTGAAGCTCTAAAATCCTCCATTTACTCCTCATCAATTCACAATTTTCCCTCTTCAAAGCTGTTCCTTGAGATGAAGCACTTGAGTTTTTCCAGAGGCAGCGCCCTTAAAGAAACGAATCAAGGATGGACTCATATGAAAAGAAAAAAAGAAAAGACAAGAGAGGAAGGAAGGGAGGGGGGAAGGCAGAGAGTGAGGACTAATCCCATTAGGGTGGCAGCTAAATGATTTGTTCCACTGGGAGAAAAGGAGATACAAAGGTGAGTGCAGGGAAGGAAGGGAGGGAGTCTTTTTTTTGGGAGGGAGATGACAGTGGCGATGAGGCACAAACCTCCTCCAAAAGGAAACCCTTTTCTTCTTCTGTCCCTGTTAGCAGCCTGGGGCCTCTTCATTGATAGCGCTCAAAGCTATCCACACGCCACTTGAGCCGCAAATTTGAAAGTCTAATTTATTCCCATGAGGGAAGCAATGAGGAAATGAAGAACAAAGACAGAATAGTAAGCAGAGCTGGTGACACAACAAATTAAAACACCACGTTATGACCCACAAAAGATAAATTTTAACTTTTTCAAACAAGCCAGAAAGTTTAACGATCTGACCTCAGAGCGAACACTAAAAAAACCAGTGCTGACAAGTAAGAAAAAAACTTAAAGAGTTGAGTTTTATAAAAATAAATAAATAAATAAATGAATAAATAAAAAACTGAAAGAACAGTAAGAGTCTTTTGTTCCATTCACTTGCAGAAATAGAGGTCAAGCACGCAGTCTTGCATGCACACATGGAAAAAACTGTGTATCAAGCACAAACCTCCTGCTCAAACAGATCTCTGTGACGCGTGTCCTTCAACACGGACAGCCTGACACACACACACAGGCTGTTTTCTTTCTCTCTTTCCAAGAATGACAACAAAGAGACTTGTGGCCTTTATAAAGTAAACTCAAACAGCTCCAGGAAGTCGTAACAACAGCAAATGGATGCTTTGCTCAGAGAGAGGCCAAGCTGCTCCAGGTGAAAAAAAATACATCAAAAAGATGATGAACAAATGTAGAAAATTAATATTTATTTTCGCAGCATAAAGTGCTTGATTTAATTAAACAAAATACTTAATTTCCTTACTATATTACTTTAATCAAGATATAATACTGGTTTGTAATTCATATTACTGCTTCTTGTTTTTCTCTCTTCAAAATAAGCAACTTCAGCAGAAAAGTCTCAAAGAACAAGACGGTAGTGCCAATCATTTTTACTTGTCCATGTGGTTTATATCAAGTAAAGAACCAAGCAACAGAAACACTTCTTCCAATAATGAATCTAAAAAATTCAACCTCCAAAATGACCATAAGGTTTAAGTTACAGCTCTTTAAAAACTGCTTCAGCAAAAACATTCTAAACTTTACGGATGTCAAATTTTACTAGAACTATTTTTTACTACATTGGATTTGGGTAGATATACCTAATAAACTGCAACCTGAGTGTAAATCATCACTGAAACTATTTGGCAAACAAGCAATTAGTTCATCAAAAGAAAAGCACTTTTAAGTAATTTAGAGGCAGCAATAACGTGGGGCTTTTGTCCTCTTTGTGCAATAGTAAGCGGACTAACTTTAGGTTTTCCAACCAATGCAGAAGTCAAACAAAAAATTTAAAGATATCAACTTGGGGTTCCCTAACTAACTAAATTAATTAAATTAATCTGCAGCAGTTTTTATTGATTGTCATTTTCTAGTTAACATTTAGGAGCCCTGACAAATTAATAAATATCAAAAACTTTTAAACTTTAGTTAAATTTTTTTTGTATAATAACAGTAAGTAGAGTAAGTAAAGGACTTTGTCTAAAAAGTGAGTATTTTGCAGATTTAGAAGAAAATCTGTGAAGATATGAAGTTCCAGAGTTCTATGTTTGAACATTTTAAAACAAGGATTCCTAGATGTCGTTGAACAGAGGAAACTATATTAACTATCAGACTAACTAATAACTTCCGCTTCATTCTTTTTATTATCTTGGCCTTGGCTCACGGTCACAGGGTCATAGGCTATGAAAACAGTAGCATGCCTTCATAGGTAGAATGCAACACATTGTATTGTGTTGGCAGTGAAGGGGTGAGGGGGTGAGGAGGAGGGCTGTCTTCCCAGTGGGAGTCATCCTGGATGACAATAGCACTAACATTCCACTGGAAACACTGTGGCATTATGGCTGCGCTCTGTTTCAGTGGAAGTGGGGATACTCTCAGCAACAAAAGGATTAACTCCCAAGGTATTCTGGGAATTTTTAATGTCACCTTTGGGAATGATTCAGGGAAGGGGAGGCTGAAAAGAAAAACAGTTCTTTCACTGCTGTCAAACTTATTCAGTATCGCTTTTATCGCTCATAAAAACTCATGTTTTGATAGACAAAAATGTTTTTTCAAACTTGTTTTGACAGCTTTTAAAGAGAGACTAAATATTCTCAGAGCACCAGGTTCCCATACTTTATTAACTGAAAATATTGCATCTGTTTCGTTGTAAAAATATGCTCTCATAACCTTAAATACTGAATTGTATTTTTGATATTTTGTACCTTCATTTTCTTTAATTTTTTGTGGTGGATTAGTAAGATGTAAAAGTGCAGTGGAATGACATTGGCTGGGCAATATAAACAAACATCCATCATTAAATTCAATTATTTATCAAGATTCTTTTAGATTTGGTACTGGTAACTAAAAACCACCAAATATAATGGAGCCTCTAACAAGTGCATGAGAAGAATTATGGTTTTTACGGGTGAAGGTCCGGTGGTAGATGATGTACAACAAGTATCCTTGGTTTTAGGCGAGAGGTAGTTCGAATTTGTATGTTTTTTACAGTGTTAAAGAAATCATCTTTGGCATTTTATTTTATTTTTTCCATTAGAATTTATTTAAATCTTGCCCACTTAATCCAAGCACAGAGCAGGAGTTTCTGAGCAACATAATACCCATCTTTCAGCTACACTTTACTTTGTGGTGAAGAAAATTTTACCTGATTTGTAAAAATATTGTGGGAGTGCAATTAGTTTAATTTTGAAATGGTATTCTCTGGTAACAACCTTGTTAAACAAACCAGCCAAATTGTAGATACCACTAACTTTGCCTTGAGGACCCAAAAGTCAGCAACAAGCTTTAAGGTTTAGAAATTAATATACAGTCTCACCCTTTCACATTTTTTTTTCTTTCACATGGATCATTTGTTTCTTTTGTGAGCACATTAAAACCAGGCTTAAATCGCTGTGGTGACTCTTAATAATGAATTCTAACATCACTAACCGTCTAAGATAAACAGACAGCCCCTATCCAGAAGGTGCTGTCCATGGACAAATATTGACTTGGGTGGTGACCTGAGCTCTGGTATTATTTCAGAGACGCTGGAGGGCAGGAACAATCAGCATTTACCAGTAGAAAGGTTTGGTGGCAGATGTCACTGAATATGCATAACAGCTAGACGAGAGAGGAAGGGCGGGGAGCTGTATCAACAATAAACGGCTGATAAACCCAAAATGTCAAACATGAACTATTACATCTGTGGTCAAAACCTGGCAAGGAAACTTTATATCACCATATTCTGCTTTTGATAAAAATGTGTTTCTTTGTTTTTTTTAAAAGCTTATTTTAAAAGTGATCATCCCTCTGTGGCCCCAAATTACCTAATATTAATTATCGATAAATTAACTATGCAGGATTTTTAGATTGAAACAGACTGAGACACCACCACATAGCCTACATAACCTTTTAGGAAGGAGCCAACTACTGTCTATATACACAAAACATATTTTTTTCTCATAGTAATATAAGAGTTGTAATATTACTTGTTTTATAATGTAATTGAAGCAATTTAGTTAGTTAGCTCTTTTGTTGCACTAGTTTACAGGAGCTAGCCAAATGTTAGCAGTTTCAGAACCAATCAAGAGGCAGGATTTATTACCAGTGTTCAAAGGTTGCCGAGGAATTGATTTGGGCATACCTTTTTTTTTTCCTATTTCTGATGTGTTTATTTATGTCTAATTTAAATATAATAAATTTTACTTTGCGGATTCCTGTTGTTACACTATGTCAGCTACAAATCCTACTGCTGGCTCAAGTCCTAACAACTTGAATGTTAACCCAGTTACTAAAAGAGCAAACACCACCTAATTTGAATAAACAAAAGAGGTTGACTTTCAACACCTGTGAAACCGGTTGAGTAATAAAACATCTCAAAGGCATGCAGCCATCTTTCTGATCAGTCATTAATTCACAGAGAAATTAGTATGTCACTGTGCACAACATGAAATGATTATTACTTAATCAAAAAGGTGCTCATGACTGCTGGGATGATTTACCATGTTGGGGGTTTCTAGTGTTAATTATTTGAAGACTTAGTCGGCACAAGTCCTTCTATTGAATAAAGAGCTAATGCTCTCAATAAAACATGCTAATCAAGCTTTTTCATTTTTAAACAATGACAAGCGAGCTATAATATAATCCCTAATAAAAAAAATACAACACAATCCCAATTATGTTACTGCCCCGATAAAACATTTACAACATTATATGTCAACAGGGCAATATCCTGATGAGTAATTGCCTCTCACAACAGAGCAGAATGTTCTGTTTAAGACATCATGTTTACATTGCAGTTTGTAATTATAAAATACCTCTTCCAAACAGACAAGATCAGAACGTGTTTTTACAGGAACATGGACACTGACATACAGCTACATACAAAGAACAAAGATGATGAAAGATAAATAAAATAAACACAGAGCTTTTTTGTACACACATTGATTAAAAATGGATGTGTACATGTAAATATATATAAAAGCAGCACTGACAGACAAAATTTAGTTCTACATGTAAATGCAGGGAGATGTTAATGAATCCATCTCTCAACTCAGAATGCAAAAGTCAAGCTGTTGACTTTAAAAGCTAATATAAGCTACACTGAAATTATTTTAAAAGACGAGAAACTGTTTGAAATATTTGGTCTTATCCTGAAAGTACAGCAAGCAACAGGAAGCAACCTGCTCAACAGTCCTCAGACAGGGATCATGGGATTGGCCAGGAACCAGTGGACAGCGTTGCCATGGCGATCTGCCCCTCACTTTGTGGAAACTGAAACCTGAGAGGGTGCAGCGCCATTGTCAAGCTGACTTCACTCCAACATGGTGATGAGGACTAAAGTCACCCAGCCGAACACTGGGGGCATGTACTGACAAAAGCAAATATCTGAACACATGAAAGAACTTTAAGGACATAAATCACAATAAAAAACAGCAAATCCTTACATACTAACTCCATCATGTTTGTGTTGATTACACACGCTAGTATTTTCTCACTATAATTAAAGTAGGATGTTGAGAAGGGGCCTCCTGCACACACAGCCTCATATTAAAACGCTCCCCATGTGGCATGCTGACAGCAGGCTTTCATGTGCACAGAAGCTTCAACCGCAGCAGATAAGATCACTGGTGTCACAAGGGAGTCAATCTCCACTGTAAACAAAGCCTCGCTGACCACAAGAGGAAATAATTTACTGTTGCAGTTCAACAGTTTACCGAGAAACGCCCAACCTTCTTCGGGAAGACGTTTATACACAGAATTAAAGGCATGTGGACACGGACGGGTTTTATGAAAGTCCTCTGACTGAGAAAAAAACTTTCTTATCTTAGGACCACTTTAGAGCACCATTGTCCTCACCTGCCGCTAGTACTTTCAGATCAGTTTTAACATTTTTTTTTGCCATACAAGAAGATGACACAAATGCCATGTGTGATAAAACACTGCTTAAATTTGTTATATCGCCAGACCAAATTGAAAAAAATCCGCCAAGTGTCCCAATTTAATGACTTCTGAAAAGGTGTGGCTTAACAAATTATCAGCATGCTTGTAAAGAAGAAATTTTCTGACTTGTCTCTATTTATTATAACCAATCACAATCATTTGTGCAACACTAAGCCTAGGATGTAGTAATTCTGCCCTTCCAACATAGAAATTCATGGACAGCAAATGGGGAGGAGAATGCCAGCTGAGACAGTCAGGCAGTAGCAGGCTTATACCTGCAGTCTACATCTGGTAAGTCAGTCTAAATATATACTTTTC
>JAQNCA010000027.1:5810291-5823788 GCA_029783725.1 Acanthurus tractus
ATTGACTTATAGTCAATAATACATAGTAACACAAAACAGTAGATATACGTTTAAAAAAGTGATAGGATACTTGGGAAATTTTCGGATAATCAGCCTCCGTTTATCTTCATCATCAGTGTAAACAAAAAATTGAAGTGCAAGTGGAGTTTTTAACCCATGGTAGTTCTTTAAACTTCATGTCAACCTACAAAATGTTACTAGTACTAAACATATGTACAAACAGGGATTTTAAAGTGTCTCTGCCCTAATGATCTATCTGTTGTGTCAATTCTGACGCAGACAAAGCTGTGATTTTGAAGCCTCTCAGTGAAATCAAAGTAATCCTCCCCATGTTTAGTCAGAGCGCAGGGAAACACCTAGGTGAGTATATTTGTTTTTGGTTTGCTAAAGCAACCTGAGGGAAACCTGTGCCATGACATTTTCTAAATTGACCCGAGGATATGTTCTCACCATGTATAAATATGATATTTACAAAGTGTGAAGAGGAGATTGCAGAAAAGTAATTAAAAAACATTTTTAAAAAATTGCTTTTGGTTAATCAATGATGTCTGTAAAGCATATATAAGATGTACAGTTTTATCAGTGATGGCCAGTGTTTATATCGTCACAGCTGAGGGAGGCTATAAATATGCATCAGGACTCCAAGGAACCTCAGGCACAAAGTCTGACTTAATCAGGGTCAATGCTCTTGTGATTGATAAGATTATGAAACTCTGGACAGGAAGAGTTGTTTATGCATTCTGAACGAAACCTTTTTTTTTTTGGAGTTCCTAGTGCTGCATATTTGTGAAAGAAACAGTCTGACGTCAGTGGTGGAAAGTAAACTCAAATACTCTGGTTTGTACAATTTTTATCATCGACTTTTTCAGCTACTTCCCAGCTTAAGGTGATGTATTTACGGCATTACCCGTACCTGACACTATAGGTTATTTTAATGTTTAGATTTTACAAAACAAAACATATATAAACAACAAAAAAGTAGCAGCAGGAGCTATTTTGCATTATAAATACATTAACTATGGCATTTTACAATACTGCTTTGTTATTACTTTAATAGGCTTAAACAGTTCAGTACCTCCCTCACCACAGTCTCAACCACTGAGAATGAAAATACACACAACCAGGTCCCTCTCAGTTATGCTATTTAGGCCTATTATGTTTCCTTTTGTATTAATTTATAAGTTTTATTTGCAGTTTTATTTTTTAGATTTCTTGTCTTAAATTAGTCTAAAGAAGTGGGAGCCCACAATCACTTAGCTTAGCTTAGCATAAAGACTGTAAATAATTGAAAACGTTAGCTGACATGTAACTGCCTGTAAAACTAAAACTCCAGCGGTGCTATTAAGTGGACTTCATTACTTCTAGACTCTGAACATGGCTTGCTGTTCCCTGATTTCTTGGTCTTAATGCGAAATGAAGCTATTCAGCAGCTAGCTGCAGTAGCTTTCTGTTAACTACACAAACAGCGGGAGTGGTAACAAACTCCTTTGTAAGTTTTGATAGGAAAACAAATACGCATATTGTACAAATGTCAGTGCACTGTCTTGAATAACGTGAATCTTAAAATAATAGACTCAACTAATTAAATAACCATCACATATTGGTTTTTATGTGCAGAGGTGAACTACCTCTGGCTGCTACAATCAAGAGTTAAAGTTTACTTATGAAAGAAAATTACAGATTAAACTATACGTCACGCTAATAATGTGAAAATATAGCTTAAACACTTGACAGTTTGAGATATGATTCAGCAACATCTGTACAATGTGTCATGTCTTTATGTTGTCACATGCAGGATGAATGATGTTCCAAAATTTCCTTGCTGCAACTCTGTGGTGAACTTTACATGGCATCATATTTTAAATTGGGTTAAAAATACATCATTTTTTGCACTTGCAGAAAGCAGAAAGCAGACTGCATCCTCAGCAGCTCGTGTGTGACTGGATCCTGTTGCTCAAGTGAAGCGACACATGACAATGGCTGATTTAGTGCTTCCTGTATGAGCTTGCAAGTCTGGTCAGTTACCGTATGTTTAAGAGTCACAAAACAAGACAAGATCCAGTTGTGCAGGCAGGAAATGTGACAGGATCAGAGACACGGAGACAAGGCTGTTGCCTGGCAACTGGTCCTGAGTAAAAAACAGATGACACATGAGCCCGCAATAAAATGTTCAACAGATTTAAACCTTTGTATAGATTAAATAATATGTTACTTATTAAGCTTAAAGCTACTCCATCTAAATGCACATCTTAACATGTTTGTGTAGTCAATGGATTTCCTGTTGTCTGTAATCTGTAATTAGATTAATAGCTGTTAGAGGGGCCTGGTTATATTCTTTGTAAAATGTTCACATATCATTTATAAATTCCTCAGATTACTGTGCAGCAGGAGGGTTATCAGCTGCTGGTCTGGTCTTCATATCCAGACACAAAGGTTAACTAATGAACACGTCTACAGACCTGGGTCACTATCACTCCCACATGTTGTTTTCACATGAGATCCTCAAGTGTTTGTTAACATTATTGATCCAGGAGTTTGATTAAGCTAACAACAACACTGACGGTCTTGTCACACTCGCTGTCTCATAAGGCTGTAATTCTCATAATATTCGGATTCAAATTCAAATGGCTTTATTGGCATGATGTAATGATATGCATGTTGCCTAAGTTAAGCATTTACAAAGATTAAACATGAAAACACATTCTACAACAAAGGAATGTTGTATAAGACCAGTCAACAATCAAATTTATCAGTCACATATGTAAGGCTACTGTGTGAGGTAACTGTCTCTTAGTCTATGGCAGACAGCAATGCAGACTGCTGCTAATTTACAGCTCTCTGAGTCCCCCTCTAATAGGATTGGCAATTTATCTCCATTCAATAAGTTTAGGCAATCTTTTTTAATCAATGCAAATTTTTGGTAATGTGTTCCTGGAATATGTTTATATTTGTCACATTCGGTGAGGAAGTGCAGCTCTGTTACAGGCTCATTCAGCGTGCAGTGACAGCACAGTCTTTACTCTGCAGGGAGCCTCATTTTCCTGTATCTCCACTTTTCAGTGGCCAAGTTGTGTTCACTCAGTTTGCACTTTGTCAAGGTTCTTTTTAGTTGTTGATCAGTCACCATGCTCAAGTGAACTGCTATAATTAACTGTCGATTTTGGACCAGATGGCACTGCATTTTGCTCTGTGCTTTAGTTTATGTTTGCCAGTAGGGGGATGTAATTTTGTTTTAGTTGTTTGGTCATTTGGTTGAGTCTAATTGGTGGTGTATTTTTCTCCTGAGGTGTAGAGCACGTTTATGGCCTTAACCTCAGGATCAGTTGGGTAAGGGGGTCCTTATTACTCTTCAGCTCTTGGCATTGCAAGGCTTAATAATGATGCGAGAGACAGTCACTTAGTTTTAGATGTGTCCAAAAGTTAATTGCTCTTTTTTGTATTTTTACTATCAGCGGGTATTGGCCTAGTTCTGCCCTGTATGCATTGTTTGTAGCATACCTCTGGACATGTAGCAGAATCTTACAAAACTCTGCATGCAAAGTCTCAGTGGGGTTTTTATCCCATTGAGATAAGTCTTATTTTGGGAATTTGACATGTTTACCAACCAGGGTATTTGATGTGTAAATATGATCGGTTGTGCTTTGTTTTAGTATGAATCCAATTTGGCTTTTGCTAAAGGTGCTCTTAATGTTAAGAAAAGCTAATGTTAACACCCCGCTCATTATTTTAGTTGAAAACATGATTCCAAATGGTAAGGAAGCACATTTTAGAGTTTTAAATGTTAAATTAACCACAGATCACTCATAAGAGGATTACCCCAGACATGTTAAAGCCTGTATTCAACCAAGTGAACCCAATTTAAAATTATGATTTAAAAAAACAACAAAAAATATTCAATAAATCTAAGTTTTAAATCCGTTTTTGCAAAATAAGTTGGACAGTCAGATTCACAGAGTTCAAACATCATGAGTTCTGCTCCATTATCTCTCCCTGTGCAAATATTTTTGAATGACAGTCGACACCGTCAGCAGTCGGGACAAGTTAAGACAAACCCAGAGAGCTTCAGGCAGCAGGGAGGACATGTGACTGTGTGGGTGGAGGTTGGATGTCCCTGCAGCTCCACAATGAACCCAGAGAAGTGTGAATAACACAGCCTGGAATCTGGAAGAGGACAAATAAAGACCCAAAAAGACACCAGTCTGTCCCTGGTTTACTTGTTTGAGAAGGGTTGAGGCTGTCATTTAAATATTGCTAGTTACATATTTAAATCTTCTCAGATAATGATTTAGTTTGCTAAGTAAAACAGGAGTTTCTACCCAGTGGCGGTCAGCATTCTAATAATTAAGTAACGTAACAGTTTAAAGATTCCTTTACTTAATTTTAATGATAGTTTGCTATTGATTGCAGAAAACAACAATGCCCTCACTGACTTGTTTCTGTAGCACCCAAGTTTGAGAATTAACACCTTATGATGTAAAACAGCATCACGTAAGGATATCTTTTGATTGACTCAAACACTGTATATGGATTTCCTTTGGCCTTAAAAATCTAGGCGAGTTGTAACACCACAGCCAACAATAACATCCATTAATTGCCTTGAACTGAAATCATTTTTTAAGTGCCAGTGTTTTAAAAAGTAAAGGCCTACTTTCCCCAGATTGTATCCATCTACCACAAACAAGATGTTGTTACTAACCCATTAACTCCTCCTCCTACCTTTGGCACCTTTATAAGCTTTTAAGAAAAGAATAAAACTGTGGGAAGTAATTTTTCCCCCTAACTTTGTTCCAAACGGCTTAACTTTAAATGTTGTAGCCCTGTTTGTAATGGAGGAAAGTCATTCACCGTTCATCCATATCACATCGTTTTGTGTTTTTGATTGCCAACATTTCTACCAGTTGCTTGTATTATGCTTTGGCTTCTTGTGCTTGTGTCTATATTGTGATCAGATTATCCAAAGAATGACTCCCGCAGGACCCCTCTACTCCATCAATTCAACATATTTTCTGTGTAACCTTTACTTAGTGCAAGTCTGTCAATCTTCTTGATAAGGGAATGTTTACTTGTTTATACTATTGTCCGGAGTTGGTTATCTGTTCTTACATACCTCAGGAATCTTTATAATATCTAATTGCATGTCTAAAATGAACACAGAGACAATGATGTTAGGTAAAGAATTTATTATAAAATGTATTACACTATAAAGTGTCAGGAGTACTAAGAACATGGCATTCCAGGACATGCTAAAAGAACATAACATAAATAGAGATAAAAAGACTTGTGCAATGTGGCGGCTAGACCGGAGTCTCAGAGGGGAAAAAATTCACCCAAGAGTAACATTGAGTACGTCTTTCCTCATCAAACAGAAACAAACAAAAAATATGTTTAAAAACACCTTTAAATTCACTTGTTTCGGTCAGACACAGTTAGAACCATCTGAAAAAAGAGACACCAAACAGAGACAAACTTGTTATTAATATAACTGATTCCCACCAGCTTTTATAAAAAAAATGTGCCTCTTATTATGAAACAAGAGAAAACATATTATTCACTTTCCCTTTCGGACACACTAATTTTCAGTTTGTGTACTGTACAAGGCGATTATAGAGGAATGAACAAGTGTGTTTTAGGCACACAACATTGGCAATGATTATACACAACTTCAACAAAAGCTTCGCTAAAACAAGAAAGATAAAAGGATGTTTCTGACCAGTTTGGGACATTTAATTTCATCATGTTTCATCACCATATCTTTGATTTGTTTTTACTCGTAACCATTTTCTTAGGAAAGATATGTAGTACATTCATTTTGCCTCACAATATTTAATATTTGGGCATTAAAAAAAGTTTTAGGTGAAAACAAACAGAAAAGTGAGGATTAAGTTGAGGAAACAGGACTTGAGTATTTACATCACAGCTTCAAATTTGCTGTGTAAATTGGCAATTTCAGGCTGAGACAAAAATAGTGAGAGTCCAGTATTTGAAATATTTATAAATATGTTATCTCTGTGAACAGACAGTAACACTGGGGAAGGAAAGAGAACAGAAAATACTGCACTCTGGCACAGAGCTCATCTTTTTTGATCAAACTGAGTCCTAAAAATCAACCTTGACATCCAAAAAGTCTCACTTTTTTAAGAATGAAAAATTTGTTTTCCAATATCGACACATGTACGTTTTTCTGGTTCACAAACATTACAAAGTATCAGCTTACACAAAGCAAAAATTCTGGTAACATTTCTGTCATCAGCAGCCTTTGGCCTTTTTTTTTAGCTAACAGTACTAACTCCATGCCATCTTTTCCCTGCTTCTGCTGACAAAGCCAGGCTGCAGCTTCATGATTTAAAAAGACAAAACTGAAAGATGTGAAGCCACGCATGTCAGACTGACACTGCCAGAAGCTCAAATTCAGCTTGACAGAAGCGGCAACCTTGCCACTGTCCAAATATTGACAAAGTGGACGGTAACTTGATTGTTGACATCTAAGTTACTGAAAACTAAGAGGTCTGGATATTATTAACTACTTTTAGCTTCACAGAAAAAATTAAACACTAGGTTCTTCTCATCATTTTTGGTGGCACTTTCTATTCAAAGTAATTGGTGAGTGAGTGCACAGTTTGGGGGGATTCAGCTGGACCCTGAAGCTCAGCAGTACGAGCTCCACCCTGTTTGCCGTGATGATCGCTTACATCAAACTCTTTTAACTTATGTGTCGCTTTAAAGCAAATAATTTTGTTACTGGAAGGATTACCATCCTTCCAATGCAACACTGTACTTAGGAAAAAAAAAAAACTCTCCCTTGTCTGTTAGATGGGCCAAAGTTCCTTTAGGATGATTTGAAAATTACTTATAACTTTAAATAAGTGAAGCCAAAATTAACTTTTTGTGTCCATAAGTTTTCCTGTGAGGTTAATTTAATTTAATTTCCATTGTTTAATTTTGGGTGAACGTGTCAGCTCTGCGTGGAGATCTGGGCACCTCCAGTTTATTGTGACCAACTGCGTGGTCACTTCCTGTAGACAGCCATCTATCACTTTTGTGTAGAACTCTTCTTGCAGGTGGACTCCAGAAAAAAAAGCAGATGTTTGCAGCTGTCTGCACACGCTTCAGTGGGAGTATAATTCAGGCCCAAAAGTAACACTTTATTTTTAAAGGTCCCATAATTGACCCAACTCCCACGAGAGGAACTAACATGTAAATGTAAACTTTTTATATAAAGTAAGGAAAGGAAATCTTGTAAAGTAGTAATATTTATAACAAGAATGGACACTTAAAAGTATTTTCCATCACCAGACTACATATTAGCCCTCAGCAGGTTTTGAGTGGAAAAGTGACTGAGTTAAGTTTTGGAGAGAAACAAAGACCTTTTCTTTTCTTTTACTAAAAGTTTGACTGGCATCACAGTTTAAATTAGATGCAGTTTCTCCTTAATTTCTTGTAAACTGCCAGCAAAACACAGTATACTGTACTAGGATAAGTATTATAGCTGAAGCTAGAAGTTGTATAATCAATTAGTCAACCAACTGAAAATTAACCAGCAACAATCTGAATATTCAGTTGATTGTTCAAGCAATTTTGTAATCAGCGATATAAAAAAACCCAAAACAACAGTGACAGATTATCACCATCTAAAGTTTATATGACAGCTTTTCCAATATTTGATGCTAAAAATAATGATCATTTTCTGTGGGTTTTTTAATGAACTCCACACATTATATTTAGGTCCATTGTTAATCTAAAATACTGATCAATGCAGCTTAAATTCCACTTTCGTTCAGTTTTTCCAGTAATTAAAAATTTTAGCAGTTCCTCCAAAGAAATCCCTGCATATCTGCTAAACACAAAAAGGAAAACTCCTGAAATTGTCTCATAAAATTGCCTCTTTTTTTATAATGGTTAAAACCAGATTACATATTGCCTGGTTGCCTGGTGGAAATTTCCTGGTTAATTTGGAAATTATGGAATCTGCAAAAACAAGTGTCACCAAAAATTAATCAACAATCAAGAGACTTTTGTCACTGGACTAATAAAGACATTGTGTGTAAAAACCCACAAACATAGACTCTGTTTTTCCTTTCACTCCCACAGAGCATCACATCGCCTCCACATTGATTCAAATATGAAAGAAGATTGAATGTGTTTTACCTCCTGCACTGACACATTAAACACAACACAGCAGAAACCTGATCTCTGTTTTCAGCTTTGCATTTTTTTTCTGCTGGTAAAAAGTAACTTTTAAAACCTTGTAACATGAGCTGAGCTTTTGTTTCTCTTGTTTCTGTTCTTTCTTTTTTAACCTTTTCCTCTCTAAATGTAAGATGGCCTTTTCCTTAAAAAGCTTAATTGAAAATTTATTTTACTACTTGTTTCAACAAGGCACAGTTCTTCATATGTTTGGAAAGAATGACTGTTTGTATAATTTTAAGACTATTTGTGCTCTTTAGGGAGGTAGAAGGCCACAAAGGCACTCTGAAAAATGCTGTTACTTTATTAAACACTAAGCTGAACGGCCAAAGTAAAACAAAAGCATGGGGGGAGTTATATGTAACTGTGATGAATGGCAGCCTCCTACATGTCCACTGAAACACTAAAGTCCTTGGTTTTTCATTGGAGGATGGATACGAAAAGGTCCAAACATGAGGCCGCCATCTTTTTAACCACATCCATTCCTTCATGTAGAGATAATAGCTTTTAAAAACTGATCTTTTCCTGCACTTTCTGTCTTTTACCTGTAAGATGAGTGTAGGAGGGATGTAAAAAAGCAGCACAACAAGATTAAGAACAGAATAAAAGCACTGGATTCCTCTTTGGAGCTCAGGATAATCAGCTCTTTTACAACATTCATAATGGAAAGAAAGGTCACCTGTGCAGGTGTGGAGAGCACAAACACAACATCTGGTTCATATGCAAACTTAATGGAGATAAAGAAACAAGCAGCTGGACTCTGGTAATGATTGCACTTAATGTTCACTTCCTGTATCAGGGAAAATGTCACATCAGAGACTGTCTGACATTTGGCGAGGACAGACAGTCCACTCTGTTTAGTTCAGCGGGATATGACGGAGCTAATGGAGTTGTAGGATGTGCCGCCATTGCAGGTGGGGGTGTAGCCGTTGGCTGCCCCTCCCACTGCTTCCATGTTTACTCTGAAAACAGGAGAAGCTTTGAGCAGGAAGTCAGCTGCATCTCGGCGGCCGAGCTCCCTCAGTTTGGCCATCAGCACACCCACTGTGCTGTTTGCTCGCCCGCTCCACTCCTGCAGCAGTGCCGCTGTGGGGCTCGGCTGCAGCACAGCTTGCTGGGAGTCCGGGCCCGAGTCCAGCTCAGGGGCGCCATTTGGAGTCCCGTTGCTGTGTTTGGCCACCAAGTCTGTGAGGCCAAGGTTCATGGCCAGCAGGCACCAGTCTTTGCCCAGAGCGTCAGGAGGGTCCAGCATGCGGCAGAGCTTCCTGCGGGCCAACAGAGGGACTTCTGATATGTGGATGTCCGTTCCCAGAGATCCCTGCTGGTAAACTTCAGCGCAGCCAAAGGACAGAATGCTGCTGAAGCTCTCTCTGTAGCCACCCATGGTATTAGTGAGCGAGGTTTCTCGCTGGACTTGAGCCCGGAAGAAATCTTTGGGTTGGTAGATCATGACGGGTGCGTGGTGTTCCCGCAGCTGCTGAGGACTCAAGTAGTATTTGGCTGTAAGCAGTCCGGGGAGCGTCGAGGCAAGCAGGTTCTCTGTTATACTACAGATGGTGTCCAACAGGGTGTAGCATTTGGCCCGTTCTGAGTCATGCCCACGCACCTGAATCTCCACCCCCTGGCCATGGTTGACCAGCAAGATCATTGCCTCCACTCCTGCTTGGCTCACCTTGGCCCCGTTGGTCCACAAGTGGATATCTCCATCAAAATCCTCCCCTCCTTCCTCCTCAGGCTTCTGCTGGTGGCTCCAACGACACAAGTTCACCTGCAATTTGTGAAACAGGCCACAGGGGAAAGGTGTAAGGTGCTCTGCAGGGACAAATCGTACCCCACCGTAGATCAACGACTCCTCCTCCTCCTCTTCAGTCCAGGAGCGGTGCAAGCCATTTGTCTTGATGAGGGCAGGAACATCCACCATGGAAGGGTTGGTGGCATCACGGGCACAGACATCCATGGCATCCAAGATCTGCAGCAGCTCGTCCACGTCACTTTCAGGGGCCAGAGCCTGCACCTCCTCCAGCCTGTAGCGCCCCCTGTAGTGGTGGATGGCCTTGGGCGTCTCAACAGAGAGCAGCTTGCCAAGGACATTGCTGCAGAGCCAGCGAGGCTCCAGGAGGACAACATCCTGCACCGTCTCACTCTGCATGATATTGATCTATGGGAGGAAATGGAGAAGGAAAGATAAAAAAGATAGAGGTAGGGAAAAAAGAAAGGTTGATAGAATATAATAGATGAACGAAAGTAGTTAGGGGGAACCAGATGTGGATAGAAAAACATAAGAGGAAAATATGAAAATTGTTATAAATAATTAAAAATTAAATTAAACCTAGAAAACCTGTGCGCTTAACTTGAGACTACAACAACAGTAAAGTCAGAATTGTTCCTTATTTGGCCTTTCGCTGACTCATTCTAATAAACAGAGAAACAACATGTTCCTGTGGCAGGGTCATTCCAAGTTATTGTTGATGGATGAAAACAAAGTTTGGGTTTATTCACTGATGAACAAACAGCACACCCTGGTGATAGTCTGATGAAATGACAGTTAATGAGTAAGGCATTAGTGAAGTATTTAATTTAGTCTCACAGGTTCTACAGTGTGAAGCTGTTTTCTTTGTGAGTGCTTTAAAGCTTGGAAAGCTTTTCAAGCACAGTGTTTTGTCCTGCAAAAGACTCTTCGACACTGTCTGCTTTGAAGCTAACAAACACAAACGCACCTCCCCCATGCTGTGGAGCTGCAGGGCCAGTGTGCGGAGGTGATCCTGGCTGACTAGCGGGTTGATGTGCTCCTGGACGTCGCTGACAAACTGCTGCCATGATGTCAGCTGGTTTGGTCCGCTGAGTTTCCTCCAGGCCGGCAGGGTGGTCAGCAAACGCTCCGACAGCAGCGTCATGGGACTACACCTCTGCAGGGATGGAGAGGGAGGGGCAGTAAATAAATCGATTGAATTCAGCATCATTCCTTAAAAGTCAACAGGCTACAGAAACCTAGAGAAAATAGTCTACCTTGACAAGTTTATTTTTATGGGTATTAAGTATGGGTATTAATATCTATGCACAGAGGACACAGGCTTATGTATTGGGAATTGGTTTGAAAAAATATAAACATAACTTGACCTGGGATGTAACAGACATTGTGAGTGTGTGTCTTTGTGTGAGTGTTTGCAGAGCTCACTGAGATGATGTTGGTGCGAAGTTCCTGCAAGTGATTTCTGAGCAGCTTGACGTCTCTTGAGTTTGAGGCTCCAGTGTCCATCACAAACAATTTATCGCTGATCTGCAGGTCAACCCCAAACCTGCACACAGTTTACCAACAAAACCCTTCTTAAAAGCTGTAATGTGTTACCAGAAGTACTGAGATATATTATGGACTAACTCTAAAAAGGCAGGGAAGATTCAAGTGTTGAATCCAAACATTCTCATGCAGACACAGGTGTAACTACTACTAATAACTTGAATCACAGTGGACATTCACTATTTGTAAATCGTGCAATGAAGGGGTCATAATTTGTTTGCCATCACAAGGGTTGCTGAGGCAAACTGGTACTGTAGTACTTACAGCTACTTAACACAGCAAAATATTTGATTCACCTGCTATAAATCAGTGTATTACAGAACTGTTTGCTTTGCAAGAGGGTTCCTCTTATTTACGAAATAATCCAACTAATTGGATAATTGTCCAACAAAAGGAAGACAACAAAATAATCTCCATGTCCTTCTTGTTTGCTGTGGTTTGAATCCCAACCTGTTCCTGACTTCCTTGAGCAGCACTTTTTCCTTGTCATAGGTGAACTCTCCAGAGAAAGCCCTGGGGATGTCAGCAAGGTCAGCATGTGTCGCCACCAGTGCGACGATCAGAGGCTGCTGAATCCGACCTCCAAAAGCTGGAGAAAGACAGAAAAACAGACAAACACATACAATTAGAAAAAAAATATGACAAAACCTGTCAAATCATACAAGGTTTTAAATATAAATCCATTGATCCATTAATGCAGTCATAGTGCCGCATTGCTGCCCTCACAGATGTTGTCCTGTGGCAGGGTGAGGGCTTTCAGCAGGTTCAGCCAGTAGGTGATGTGTCCCAGCTGGGTCTCATATGGCTCCTCCAGGCTGAACAGAACCAGGTGGATCGCTGTGGGGTCGTTGGCTGCAAAGTAGTCGTAGGAGCAGTAATAGACCGGGTTCCCCGCAAACTCCCATGCGCTGAAATCCCCCACACCTATGAAGAGAGAGAGGGAAATAAGTGACGCGAGCAGAATAGTAATAGTGTTTTTGACTACATTAATCATCACTGTCATTTGTAGGTTTTTTCCTGACTGAGAAACATCTCATACATCCCAATAAGATAAATTTTGTCTTTGGAAAGTGCAAATGGTTAACTGAATGTTTAAAATCTGAATGCCAAAAATGAAACAATGGATAGGTTCAAGTCTAAGTGTCCTGAGTTCTTACCATGTATGTTAGCATGCTGGATGTCGATGGCCTTTGTGGCCTGTTCGTCAGCTGAGGACAGAGCGTTGTGGACAGGGGAGAAGACCTCCAGGACACCTTTCGTCAGGCTAGGCTCAAACATCATGCTGCGACTCCGCACACTCACATTCTCACAGCCTGGGTACAAGTTGGAAATGCTCACTGACACTAAACACAGAGGAAAAGTCATATGAAGAGGGGAAACTGTTAATTGATGTCTGCAGCAGGGTCAGATTCAGTGAACCTGGTGATAGATTTATGTGATATTTTCCTTCTATTAAAATACTACTCCATCTCTTTTTCTTACAAATCTTATTAAATATCAGTATTTGCTGTTTTAAGTTGTTTTAAGTTTTTGCTTTATCTAGGTTTTCGCAGTTTTTCAAGTTTTTGAACACAGATTTTATGTTGTATTATACTGAAGTGCTTCTTCATGGGTATTTTTACTTTGCTCAGCATTAATAAGATCATTAATAATTACTAACTTCTAACTATGACCTGAAAAAACAAACAAAAAAACAATTTGGATAAGATTACAACTTTCAACAGATCAAATATAATGTAAGTATATAATATAATGAATATAAAATCTCTGCATCCAGTCTCAAATATTATCCAGTAACTGCACACTTGTGAACACATGGGGGTGCTATTTCACTGCAAATAAATCCACTATGCAGACGTAAACGTTTTGATTTTTTTTACACTGTTTGGGACCACACCTTCTATGGGGTTGAACCACTAAAAAAATGCCATATTTGCTGCATTTTTTTTTTTTTATTGTTGCAGTCCATACCATTTCACTAATCACTAATCAAGGCTGTAAACATAGATTCACAAGCA
>JAQNCA010000027.1:5851161-5868530 GCA_029783725.1 Acanthurus tractus
TCCAGGTTACTGTGGAGCATGTGGACACTCTGACGAAGGGTTTGACAACACTGAACGAAACAGTTGCCTTAGTGACTATTATCTTGTGTGTGTGTGTATATGTGTGTGTGTGTTTGTGTGTGTGTGTGTGTGTGCGTGTGTGTGCGTGTGTGTGCGTGTGTGTGCGTGTGTGTGCGTGTGTGTGCACGTGAGAGAGGGCACAAAAGTGGATTGTACTGCAAAACTTTAGAACCATGGCCATGGATGTTTGGATTTGTTTATAAAAACGGAAAAAAATTTTTTTTACACATTTAAATTGTTCAACATTATATAAAAAAAAGGATTAATGATATCTATGACATGAACCATATTATTATTGGCTTTATGTTCTATACAATATGTCTGTGTTTGTCACCTTGTTGGGTTGGTTGACATCGTAACTGTTCAAGGAGCCAAGCAAATGCTGCAGACCGGGTACGTTGTCATCATTTATGGCGTGGATGATGGCCTTCATCACAAAGGAGTCTTCCTCATCCTGTGGGTAGGTAAGATAGTTACTCCACTGCTGTTAAAAGGATGATGTGATCCTGTGAACATTAATCCTGGGAACTCTTTCTATCACATGCCTCCTAAGTCTCTCTTTCATCTTTCATTATGCATGAATACATAAAGACACAAACAGACTTTTCTTTTGCATTTGCAGTTGAAGTTCAAAAATATAATAAGACTTTTTCCCGTCTGTGACATGTGACCCAATAACCTTCAGCCAGATGGTACAGAAATCAACTGTGATGCTTGGTTGCACAAAGAGACAAGGAGGAGAGAGGCAGGGAGGTGAGGAAGAAAAGGAGGGAGGGAGGAAAGGCTGATGTGGCGTCTGTTCAGGCAAGCGTGACACTCAGCTACATTCCTCAACAGAACCTTGCTGCTGGGGGAACCAAGACTAAACCACAACAGATGAGCTGAAAAAGACAAATAGAAAGAAGTCTCATGCAGCAGATTTTGCTGTTAACGCACTTGTTTTAGGGTTTTTACGTCCTGAATATTGTAATTCATGTTGTAGGATGGAAAATTTTTCCCAATCTTGCTCTCTCTCTCCTCTTTGATGTTCAGTATTTCTGGTAGGCTTCTCTTAAGAGGCTTTCCAACAAAACAATAAGAAGTGACACATGTGATGTATGGTCTTAAATAAAAGCGTTAAAAAGAATAAGGAAGGTGGTTTGTACCTAGAAAAGAAAAATGAGGGGTTATCACTAAAAGTTTGTCGGCTACAACTTTTAAAGAGGGAAAAACTTGTTATTGAAAACCTCTTTTTCCTCTTGTAATTTTTGATGTGTTTGATGTGTGGCTCAAACTTATGCCATTGTTACCTCACCAAGCACTCTAATTTTCAGTCTAACTAATGTTATTGTGGTCAGGCATCTTATGGCATAGTTACATTGCAAAAGTCGAATTCTTATTAAATTTGTCTATTTTCTACTCAAAATATCTCATTACATCTAATAAATAACATTTGATCGAGGTACAGGTATTTGTTTTTAGACATCATATTCTACTTCTAGGAGGCTGACCAGGTGAAAAGCAAATTTTTTTCCTGATTTTTTTTTCAAAATGTTTTTCAATTCCAATTCCAACTTAGTGATAAGTACTCGAGGAAAATAATTGCCTGTGAGTGTAATAGTCATTTATTTATTTCGCACAAATGCACATTTTCTTAAAGCACTTTTTCTTTACAAATCTCTACTCATTTAGGTGTGAATTAGTTAAGTTACATTTGAGAAACAATATTTTTTTGTAATTATATTACATTTGAGCAACCATGATACATCCCTGGATGTGTTTTACATTCACAAATTTTATCACACTTTTAATTTAATTCCTTTTCCTTCAATTTGGTGTTTGTTTTACAATAAAAGAGTTTATGATTTTATGTTGCTCAAACTGCGATTTGCAACATGATTTTTTTTTTTTTGTCACTATGACACCTTTTCTTAGCCAAAACAAACACTGTACTTATTTTCAGGGCATAACTGAGTACAGGCCTTGAAGGAATTGTTGCTCACCAGGAGCAGCTTTATATTCCTGAAACAGAAAATGACTCTGACACCATTTATGTTTTGCATGTGAGCAGTGCTCCCAAGCCCCACTTAAAATAAATTGGCCTTTGATTCACATCTGTGGTTGGCTTCCCCTTCATAGCAACAGTGGGAAGGATCCCGAGTACTGTAGCATTTAGAACCATTCATGGAGCCAAAAAGACAGAAAACACATGGTTTCCTGAAGCAAAGCTGAAATAATTAGGCCAACGGCCATAACATAAAACTATATCATGACTTAATTACCCAAGTGACTCCTAAGTTAACCCTACTACAAATACTTTCTCAGCTCTCACATGCCCTTTCATGATTTTCATTCACCTCCCGAAAAAGAGCCTCTAACACAGAACACTTCATCCAACAACTTCTTAGTTGAATATTTACAGAGGCGTGCCTCTGTAAATATCCACCTCTAAGTAGAGCTCTGAAGTGAAGTATTTAGCTCTGGAAGTGTTCAGCCAATGAACACACAGATCTATTAAAAAGCTTCTACTGCTTAAGTTGACAGCTGCTGCAGTTCTGTTTGTGGACTATGAGGGGCGCAGCATCCTAAACATGTTTAGTCCTAACTGCAAGCACACCTGCAACGGGAGAAGTTGCTGTGTAATCCTTTGATGGGGAAACAGACCTGGCCTTGGCTGGCTGGCAATGCTTTGTTAATGATTAACCCTCTGCCTCTTTACATCTCACAGGCTTCTCACACTATCAATAGGCATACAAATAACAGAAAAGCTTTCTCATGTACCACTGTTTGTATGCAAAGTCATATAACTGAACTCACATTTACTGCAGTTTCTTTCTCTGGAAGCACATTCCTATCAGCTAAAGCTGGTTTTAAGGCTGCACACACTGAAATTCCAACAATTCTACAAACACTTGACCTGTGGCACTTGGGGAAAATGAAGAACAGCTCAATTACATGTACGAGCTCAAGATTCTCAGAGGGATTGTTGAGTTAGAAATACTAGAGCTGTAACGGAGGGCTTGGGGTCCTTATTAGGAAACAGCACTTCAATAAATGCAATCCGGAACTCCCTATGAAGCCCGTCTCCTGTCAATCGTGGTAATTTGGCTTGTGTCAACACTTAAGTAAGAATGCAAAGGTGAATTTAATGGCTCTCTTATAATGCTGTAAGTTGTGATTTATAGCCCTGATGGTGTTAATAGCTGCAAACACAATCAGCTTAATAAATCTGGATCAAGATCTTGACCTTTCTGCACCTTGAATTTGGAAGTCTAAGCACAACAATGAAGCAACTGTCCAGGACTTACCAACGTGTCATCACTGCGTGCCACACTTATGTTGCTTCTGGACAGGAAGGAGCGTGACAAGCGGTTGCATAAGGATATAAGTCTGACGGATTGCTAGAAAAGGAAAGAATGCATCATTAATGAGTAGAACTACAACAAGTTAAAATCAAGTTATATTGAAGGGACCATAATCAGGCAGGCAGGTCAAAACATAAAGCAATTCTCTGCTCTGTAAAAATTCACTTCAATTACTTTACTCATATTTTATTTCTCTGCAACTTTTCTTCACACAAATAAAACTTATTAATTAATTATTGGAGAACTAAATTACTCAAGGAAGTAGATGACCAACATTATCAAATGCTACAAAGTCAACATGATATCAACATGTTCAAAGACAGAAAATGTTTTTATAAGCCCACACAAGTTAAACTTTTATTCACTTGCACCTCTTTAAACATCTAGTGGTTCCTAGAATGAAACCAAACTTTCTCCTATTTGTTCAGAAAACCTATAATGTGTTCCTGATAGCATTATCTTACAGTGGTAAAAAAGTACATGTCTGAGTTTAGTTATATTTCCCTATTGTGTTTTGAGGTCGTGTTCAGAATGAAGGTATTGAAGAGATCTCAGTCTTTGGTTGAAAAGCAGACAAGTGAAGCTACAAATATGTTTATTTGTGCACTGAAAAAGGTAAGATAGGCTTTTAGATTTGATTACACCAGGTTTTAGTCTGTATTTCAACTCTATTTGCTTTCTCTTTTGGATTTAAATTGAAGAATGTGACCTTGATTACAGCTGGCTTTTTTTTTCTCTAATATTTTTCTAAAGTTTGGTGAGTAAAATGATAACGGCACTTTCACAAAAAAAATTACCAAATTTTCAGCTCTTTTCATGCTTTGGCTGTATTGTTATACATGGAAATAAACAATGCCAATCAAGGTTATTCATAAGCCAGAAGCTGCCAGGATGCCAGGTTCAAAGCAAACGTCTGAGCAGACGACAGGAACATGGTGTGACAGCACTGCCAAACCACCACAGATAAAGAATCCCAGCATTTCCCCCAAGCTGGGAGCAGTGCTGGGTCAGCTGTGACGAACCAAAACAGACAGGGAGACGACCACTAAAGCAGCACTGGCAGTAAATCTGATGGTTAAGGCGAGCCGGCAGCAATTGTGGTGACATTGAGGGCTTTTTTTTTTGGCGAGGGCTGTCAAATTGCAGTGATGTTAAAAGTTCGGAGTAAAGTTTTGTTGTAATATGCAGTAACTTTCCTGAAGCTTGTGTTTGAGTGTGCAAATATTAGAGACAGTTTCAAAAAGAGACACCTACTTTCCATTTTCTTCGAGCTGCAAACTTCTTGAACTTTTCCATGTTGACAGCCGACTCCTTTCTGCTCAGTGCTTGTTGGGTGTCTTTTGGCTAATTTCACAGACACAAACATGTACTGATTAGAAGATCTTATGAGATTACTTTTGGCAAGATGAGATAAATTTGGTACATAATAAGTTGAGGCTTGGCAACATTAAACTTACATTTCAAATATTAGTTGCTGACACAAAAAGGGAAACATTTGGCATTTTTTAAGGATTACTAGTGTAAAAAATGAGACAGAAATGCATTGAGACAGCTGGGGGAAAAAAAGTCCAACCTTGATCCAGGGGTGCTGGAGGCTGTCTTGAATCGTCATTCTCTTTCTGTAGGCAAAAAATGTATGAAGATTAAAGAAATTTCAGCATTTTTAGATACTTAGCAGTTTCAGAGTTGATAGTTACTTACAAAAAAAAAAGTTTTTCTTCTCGTAGTTTCAAACAAACCCAACAGCATCAAATTGCAGTAACCTTTAAGTCATCTTAAATGAAAAAAAACACTTAAAAAGTGTGGCTCACTCAGTTGTTATGAATAGGCTGCAAGATTTACACTACAGACTTGCACAAAAACGCAGTTAAATGTAATCTATGTAGACTGAATATCTCTGGTTTTCAGACTGTTGGATGGAAATCAAATTGAAGCATTTAAATACATCCCCTTAGACTGTGGGGAAATAATTAGTTAACGAATCAATAACTAAAAAAACGTTTGTGGTTTGTTGCCATCTAACTGAATAGTATGAGAGTGACATTATCATTGCCACATCATTCAAAAAAAAAAGATTCCTATCAAAAAACATGCTACTGAATGCTGTATTTCTATTAGTCTATGTGTGATTCAGTTACTTTGTTCTTAACTTCTTCTCATTCTTTCAACGTTGACCTTTGATTATCTAAAACATTTCCCTTCCTTTTTTTATACTCTTCACACTTCTCTTAAACACCAAACCTCAAAAAAGGCACTGAGTCAAACTAAGGGGAACATCTGCGGAAGCCCGCAACAGTATCTTAACAGGTAGGACACTAAAGACGTTTCAAAACAGAGTGAGCACTCTTTACATATACAGTTTATTATCTAACCAACTTCATTGACAGACCACTGCTTTTAATGTTTATGACCTGCATTTAATTGCCATCTTACATTCAATAAAAGCCAAGATGATTTTTCAGGGAAATGGTGTGGACTTGAGTACTGAATAGATACCACTGTCTTTAGTCCCCCACTGCCACACCCCTTATCACAACTACTGTCACCTTACAACGAAACCAAAAAAAAAAGTTCAGTGGAAACCAACATAGGGAAATTGGTTTGATCATGAAAACACATCACTTCCTCCCTCTTACTTCTGTTCACTACCACATCCCTGTTTCTAACTGAGACTATTCTGTACTCACAGACACACACCTAATTAATAATCGCAGTGAACATTGACTGTGCACTAGTGTGTCATAGTGATCAGTATCAAACAAAAATGTGTGTCTCCTTCAAGGCAGTCTTCATTAATCTTCCTGACAGCTGAGTGGATCCATGCCTGCTCACTATGTAGATCAATTAAAAGCTGTTCCGTTTTGATGCCCTTGGTCGGGGATTTCTAAAAGCCCCATTAGTTCAAGTTTGTAAAGTCAGTCTCCTCTTTTGCCCACTGTCAGTCTAAAGCAACCTGTGCCTTTTCTTGTTTTATCCTGTCTAAATGAAATTATCTCCACACCTACAATTACTCAGCCCTTTTAGCTGGCTCACTCATGCCCCATTGTTCTAAAGAAAGAGCAGAAAAAAACAGAAATCCGATGGCATGAAATGTCTTCATTGTAGCTGAAACCATTCAGTTGTTGCTACAGCAACTTAGTAGAGAGAGAGGGAGACGTTCATAGTTTTCCATAACATACCATCTCGAGTGACAAGGCGTTTTTATTTTAATGTCTGCAGTGGGTCTTTACTCATTTTCTTGTCAGATTTTAGAAATTTAAAAAATGAGACGAACAAAAGAGAAATTATATTTAGAATGGTATCTCTTAAAAAAAATAGAATCAAATAGAATTTATGTAAATTGAGATAAGACAGAACGACAAGGTAAGAGCTAAAACTCTGATAAAAGTATTTACTATTAAAAGCTCTGTCAACAACTTGGCTGTTAGCAAAAAAGATTAAGATGCAGCAGTTTTAGTTTTTTGCATTTTTAGTTTTGAATTCTAGGATGCTTTACCTCACATTATCGTTAGCTGAGAACTGACATATTTAGGTCAAAAGGTCAAGATCTCTTTCACTCCTGTGAAAGCTGTAAAGAATGTTACATAAAACATATTACAGTTCTGATACGTCCACTTGGAAATGACTGTGTACAATTTGGTCCTATTGTCTTATTCAGAAGCTTTGTCTGGTTCAAACAACAAACCACTGCTTACATTACACAGCTTGCAAAAAATGCAGAGAGCAAAGTGAGGGAGCAGTGGAGGGAGTTGGTTGTTATCTGTGGACGTGGAGAAGTCAGAGACCATGTATATTTTAATGGAAAAGTGCACATTTAATGAGGCCAATGGTCAAGTGTGACATTTTAAAGCAACTTTAAGACATAAATTAATTCATTTATTGAAGAAATTATCCAAGTATATCATTTTGATGATCAGAGGGGATATTTTAGGACTTAAATCAATGGCAGGAGAGCGCCTTTAATATTGTTTTCCATTCCCTTAATGCTGTTCTGTTTATCTCTGACTATACCTTAAAGAACATGTACACAATTGCATCAAAGTCGCTGCCTCAAGCAGACACTGTAAATGCCCACCTTAAATATAAGAAAGAGGGATCATACATACTTTGGGTCTTTCACAAGCAGCCTTGCTATGAAGTCTTTGGCCAGGAGGCTGGTGTTGCTGAAGAATTCCTCATCAAATGTGTAGTCTACGGCCGACACGTTGGCCAGAGTCTCCTGCTTGTTGTCACCGAGGAACGGAGAGGCCCCACTCAGACTGAAGGATGAGATAGAGGTTAAGAAGGTTAGAGGTTGACACACTAGCTGTTGTTTAGCAGAGTAAACATGAAGACAATTTGGTCAAACAATTGTTTTAAGAAAATATTATGCACCAAAAATTTCACAAGATCATTTGAACCTGAATTTCTTTTTTGGTTCATGTTAAACTCAACAGCTGTGTTTTCATCAGCTCAACAAACTGGTATCTCATTAGCCAAGCCTCGCTATCAAACGTAAGTATCTGGTCTACTAGTAAAATACTACCATAACATCCAGCTGGACAGCTCTCATTTCAATTAAATATGGGAGCAGTTTCATTGGAGTGCAGGAATTTGAACTGCTTTTACACCTCTTGAACACACATATTAAAAACAAGCAGACAAAGCGAGGAAATGATGTGAGCACCAGCATGAAACAATAGGATGTCCTAATGGCCTAACCAAGACACAAACACAGTAAACCAACACACACACTCACAAACACACACAGAGCTGAGAGTCCATGCATGTTGATGAGGTCTCTTTGAGCTCAGGCAGTTAAACCAAACAGCGCTCTCTGGCCTTCCCTTCCGCGCTGAAATCTCTCCAGCTCGTCAGCACCAACCACTAATTAACATGCCAGCTGCGACAGACGTGGAGGTAGTGCAGGTTGAGCTCAAGCTGAGCAGAAATGTATGAATTTATCGACTGTAGTAGATGCAGCTGCTTGCAACAAACAAGTAATTAAAGCAATTCCTCACCATGCCAGGCCCTAAAACTGGCTAGAAAGTGTTATGTCAGAATGTTGTGGCAAATATTTGTCCACAAGAAAAAATGGATCCCAAATGAGACTTAAAATATACAATTTACCTTTTTTTTTTAGGTTAAGCACATCCTTCTTACCACCTACGACACAAATAGGCCTCCAGCAGGCAGAAAGTCACGTTGCCTCTTGCTAATTCACCACATTTGACAGACATGATTTCAGGTTGCATTTATCTCAAGCAGGTAGAGTCTTTTAAACTTTAAAAAATGGAAACAGAGCAGCTCTGTCTTTGGCGAGAATGTCCTGGACGAGTGGACCGCTTTTGTGCAGCTTTCATTATGATGCAGCAAATGGTCTTTACACATGTAGAATGTCCCAATTGGAGATGCTCCCCAAAATCCTCCCATATCATTTATTCAATTATTCCCTGCCACTTTTCCGCTCACATTGGTTTGTTAGGGGTTTTTTTTACAATAGGAAATGAACCATAAGTGCACCTCATGTTGCTTGGCTGAGATAATAGGCAGTGAAAAATCAATTTTCTTTTTCTTGCCAGGCAGAGCTGTGACAGCTGTGTGGGTGATCAACATGAACAAAAAGAGTGTGTGTACAGCATACATGTGAGCATGTATAAGAGCATATTCATGTAGAGACAAAATGATGCATCATTTGAACAGCACTTACATATGAGTTTACCAAAATTAAGGGTGTAGTGATTGCAGCTTGTTATTACATAATAACTGTAACATAACATATGCGTTGGCACTTGGCATTTACCTTCACTTTTCTCTTTTTTTGAGAGCTCCTTACATGTTTGTGTGGGCAAATGCACCTAATGTACAGTTTTGTGCACATTTTGTGTTTGGTACTGTGTAGGTGTCTCTCTTAAGGATAAATATGTGCCGAAAATACAAAGAAACCTTTAAGTCAGGTATAAAGAGCAGAGGATAGTATCATTAAGAACAGCAGTAGACCTGTGTCGCTGAGGGCAAGAAACTTTTCTCTTACAGTTGTATTAAACTACGCTGACATGTCTGCAGAGAGCTGTTTCAAATAAACAAAATACAAAAAACAAACAAAAAAAACCACCCTGCAAGTTAATTTAAAAGCCATTAGCTGTAGAAAATGCAGTTGGTTGTTCTAAAGATCATCTAGTTAAGAAAATAATAAGCAAATTAGCCATACAGATGATATATTTCAAAGACATTTATCACTACATTTGCATGCATTTATATAACTGTCTCTGAGGTAGTCTCAATCTATCATTTGAATTTAAAAAGAAAATCTATGAGGTCCTTTGTTCTGAGGTCACATTCCGTCTACTTACTGTATAACATCCCAACATGCTTTAAAAAGGCAATAAAGGCAAAAAAAAAAAGTCCAGACCCAATCCAGAGTCAGCAAGCTAATCTAGCTTCCAACAGTCAAAACATTGTTTTTTATTGTACTTAATTTTTTTTGTATTTCATTTTTTTTCTCCAAATTTAACTTTCAATTACAGGGAGCCTTTTCACGCCTGTCAAACATCACAAAGAATCTGAAAGCTGTCAACAGCAAGAGAAGCAGAAGAGCAAAGTTTTAACACCTTCAGTTGGGTTTAATCCCTGAGGAGTGATTGATAAATGATAACCTAGTGGCCCAACATAGAAAGACATCTGTTATCAAGATCAATACACGCATCAACTCTTTCATTGATTATGCAGGTTTAAAGTTAGCAACTGTGTGAGAAAATGGACAAAATCTTCTTTCAAAAATTGTACTTTTGCACAATACCAATGTAAATGTACTTTGCATAACTCACCCAGGTTGGAAGACACATTTAAAAAAAACATTTAACTGAATACAAAAGCTATATCCAATATTACACGCTGATCAATATAACAGTATGACAGAAAGAGTAAAATGTCATGACATGTTTCACAGTTTAATGTAACTTTGGCCTGGGAGAAACCTGTAACGTGCCCAGTGTGACTCACAGATGTTGGATATTTAATAAGAAGCCAATACCACTTTGACAAGCAAATATGCTTCTAAGTCTGCAGCTGCAGGCTGTTACATTATTCACAGCAAACAGCGTAAACATTACAAGGTTCAACAACAGAGAGGTCAAAGAGCAGCAAGAAACCTCTGCACAAACATCCTGATTGACTGTCATGTTGACACCTTGCAAGGGCACAAAGGTGAAGGTGGCTGTCGTAAAAATGTCAACACGTTTCTAATTCATACATGTTTCCCAATTTACATAATTATCCATAATCACTAGTGGCATTTCAGATACTTACAGGATGTAGGTTATCACACCAACACTCCTGATGAGAAGGAGGAGGAAAAAGAGAAAAAGAGGAGAGATTTTTAACATCAGACACCTAATCTCGTTTCAGAACAGATAGATAGCAGTGCATCACGCAAAGCATAAGTTTACTTAACAGCAGATGCTCCTCAGAAGAGAGACCAAATGCAAACAGCATATGTACATAATGCTAATTAAAGAGCAGCTAGAGTTCTTCATTACTCACCACATGTCTGCCTCCAGGCCCAAAGGTTCATAGTTGACAACTTCTGGAGCTGTAAGGATAATGCACCAAACAAAACATTATTATTCATGTCAACACGCAAATGACACACGCACACTCTATAACTTCAACTTTGATTTAATTTTCCCTGATTACTCATATTCCTCGCTAATTCATTTGCTACTTCTCCTCTTGCAATGCCTTTATAATTAACTTTACTGCAATGTGTTATATTATTTTATTTGCATTCACAGATTGTTTTTGTGTTCTTCAGAGGTGTTGTTGTTTTATAAGCCACTGTTTTTTTTTTATCACACTTTCAAAAACTGTGATTTTTTTTCTTTTCTCCTGACAGATTTGTGAATAATTCACAGTGATTTAGTACATTCACTCCCAGTGTAATTCAAACAAACATGTTAAATATAAGGCAGCAATTCTGTACAAAAGATGCAGCAGCCACCCTCAAACTGTGCAAGACCGTAAAAGATAAATACAATAACATATAAAAAAACAAATCCAGTACATGACTCTTCATTCATACTTGCTAAACATTTACATACAATTTTATTTTATTTATATTTCTGAAATTATTAAATTTTTTATCACTGATGAATTTCAGAGTGGTCTGGCTTATTTTCCAGCATCAGTTATCTAAATCGTGACATCAGTTTTTTAAAATTTGATCTTTATTCACAACATTGGAGGGCTGCAACCCCCCTGAACTGGTAACACGCTTGGTTTTGGACCATTTGATGCTGGTGGTGGACGGCAGTGTCAGGCAGAGGGAAACTGGGAGTGTTGGCAGCCTCCCCAGGCAAAGGGGTAGGTGAGGAGAGATGGGTCAGAGCCAGTGATGTGTCCATTAGTATGTGTGTGTGTTTGTGCTGGCAGAAAGGAGCAGTTCTGATGATCTTGAGTCTATTATCAGTCTCTCTTATTTGTTCCCTATGGCACAGTTGGCACCCATGCAAACCCCCTGGGTTAAATCCAGGAAAACAGGGTGGTGTTGTGAGAGTGTTTTTGAGTGTTTATGTGTTTAATGTATGAGAATAAGCTGAATCTGTTCACATAAAACATCAAAATAGATGCCAATTAGGAGAATATGAAAGGCTACAGAACATGATTAATCAAGGATACACACTGACAAAAAGATACTGACCTACAAATTCTGGAGTTCCAAAAATGTTTTTAAAATCATTTCCAAAATCTATCTTGTGGGCCAAGCCAAAGTCAATGATCTTGATGCGCGGGTGAGGCACTGAGCGGTTCAGCAGCATAATGTTCTCCGGCTGAAAAAAACAGAAGACAATTAGAAGACGGTTAAAAAGAAAAAGGGGACAAGGAGGACAGACATAGGCAAGGTGAGGTGGAGTAAAAATTCATATGAAGACTTTACTCATTACTTCTTTTTTAAGCTGTGAATTCTGATTTAAATGATAAAGAGTATGATGCTTATAAAAAAAAAAAATCAATGAATTGTTCCCTAAATTATATGTGTAGGACTCACACAAGTATAAACAAAGAGCAAGCAGTAGAATTAGACACAAACCCAGGAAATGGCTGGAAGGAAGGAGGCTCATCAGCAATGGAAATTCCATGCAAACGGGAGTTAAAACCTCTTGAGGAAGTGGAAAAAAGGAAAGGAAGGCAAAGATGAGCTTTAAGCAAAGCCAAACTACAGAGGCTGGACATTCTTAAGGACACAATGCCTCTTTTAGATGAAGCCATCTTCCCTCCAAACCTCATCCTTTCAGCTTTACTATGAGGTGGAGGATTTAGTTTGGAAAGAAACGAGAACAGATTGGCTCTCGTCAGCAACTGGAGGCACTGAGAAAATACCATCAACTTAAGCTCAGCTTGGTGGTTTTGTTCTCTGCTCTGTAAACATTCATTTTCTTCTGTTAAAGCTGGAATAAAGAAGACTGTAATCAAATACGGGTTACAAACTGTTTTAACTGTCCATCTGCATAATGTAAAATACCTCAAATGCAGTCTCAGAAAGTAGCTAAGTACATTCAAGTGCTGCTGTCGAGATTTACAGATTCAAGGTACTTTCTTTAAACCTTTTCCTGGTACATTCCTCTTCTAATCTACGACATTTCAGAATAAAGCAGTTGTTCATTTTTTTAATACAGATATCTGACATTAGTTATTAGCTACATTACAAATGAAGATCTTTGTATTCATGTTTAATTTTTTTTAATGTAAGGTCAGTTATAAAGAAAATCGATCTGTTAACAGAAACTTAGGAGGCATCACTATGGGCTCAGTAATTTTTAAGACATTTCTCACTATTTTGAGTCTTTCTAACAAACCAAACAACCAATTAATTTGTGGATAATCAGCAGATCAATCCATCAAGTAAATAATAATTTATTATAGCTATAAGATTCAGCTTAACCCACTTCACCATAAAAACCTCTCTGTTTTAACAATAATGCATGAGTCATAATAATCTTGTGATAACATAAATAACAATCACATGGGGCATTTTTGACAGATTATGCCCATACACTTTGACTTGAAGTAACATTATCAATGATTTTCCTCAACTTTAACAGAGTATGCTTGTATTGCTTTTTAGTGCTTTTATTGAATTGAAAGGTTTAAATACTCTCTTTACCACGGCTTAAATCATAAGCAAAGTGCAAATTTAACTGAGGCAGTAAGACCATTTTGACTAAAAGCCTTAAAAGCAGAAGCAAGTTTCCCCACAGATCTCTTAACAAAAAACAGGTGACTTTGAATCATTTAGTTAGAATACAAACTGCATATAAGATGACTGGCAATAAGTCAGACATCATCAATATTAGGCTGTGAGTATAACAAAAACATTGATCGGCCATTTTACTGTCTCTGCAGAATTGATTTGACTTAACAAGAAAACTTCTTGCTGCCTTGTCCAATTATGCAATCACATTCTGAACTGTGAAAACTGTGTAGAGAGAAGACCTTGGGTGCTTTTATTTATGACTCTCAATGGGTACAACTGAGTCATGGAATAGTTACGACTGCAGAGTATCCACATAAAAAAACAACAACATATAAACAGCTTGAAACTAAACATGAAAAAATGTCTTTTAAATGGTATCAAACACAAATAATGACGGAATATATTATTATTAGAATATGTGTGGACAAAGCAAATCAAAACACTGACCTTCCACTCTCCCTCAACTTAACAAATTAAGTCTTAATCTGAGCCACAGCTAGACAGTGAGTAACAGCAGTTAATATCCAAAGCAGAGGCTGCAGTGGTTAGTAAAAGCTCCAGCATTGATCAGAAGTGGCTGACTGGGCACAGAGGTTATTATTTTCTGCAAAGCTGGAGACTGAATGTCCTGAACTCTGATGTATGACTGTGCTGTAAGATTGTTCTGTCAGTGGAGGAGCCGGTCTGAGTTGTTTATTCTGAAGACGCCATGTGTGCCGCCATAAGTGGACAACCGATCAATGATGTCGATTAAGAATTATGTGAAGAAATATCATAACAAAACAATGAGCAGAGAGGTAGTGTGATGTTTAAGAATTTCAAGCACTTTATAGAGTGCCGCTGCTGTGAGAACACCATGACCTTTACTGTTTTTCCCTTTAGGAGTTTTAAACAACACGCAATCCATAATAAAAAGAGAGAATCCAAAAATAAGATGAAACAGATTAGTCATGGTAAATAGCCTCAGATAAATTGGCCTCAAAAAACTAAAGTACAAATAGAAACCGATATGTAAAGGAGGCCGGCTGATGCAAAAAGCCAAATTAACATTATCCTGGAAATTAAGTTCTCCAGTGAGCTGCCATTTAGGACAATGGATGTGAGCGACTCCACAAAGGCTGAAAAACAGGCAAAACTTCTCTGTGGACTCTGATAAGAGGAAAACATTGAAGGAGTCTGTCCGGCATATGTGTAGGAAGAGTATTTTAAAAGAAAATATCCAACCGTGTTGTTTATTAAAGACATGACCTCGAGCGAGTTTGTGTCTTTATCTCTTGTGTCCAAAGTATTTTCATGGAAATGTCACTGTACTTTATATTAATTGGTGCAAAATACAAATCTGAATTTCATGCACAAATCAGATGCAAAATGAACAGTACTTCTCTATTTTACAAAAACATAAAGTTAGATGTCAGTCAAAGTGGGACTTCAGGATGCCACTGTAAATCAAACATTACTAAGAGGAAGGAAAACAAAAGATTTTTCTTTTCTGAAATCTTTTGCCTTTGCAATCATTTTGAAATGCTGAGTGGGAATTCTTTTTAATTTTCATTGGGAATTCAAAATAGACAGTTTGACATGTAACATCAGAAAAAACAAAGATGGAAATAATACTGATTACATTTTTGATTAAGGAATTTGCTTCTTTAATAATTGATAATCAAATTATTCCAATTACTTGGGTAACTGTTTCATTCCCAGTTTAAAATAAGAAAGGAGATCTGAGTTAGACAATACAGTCATGAATTAAGAAATTGATTGTAATTGGAAGAAAGGGTTTTTCTGACCTTTAAACTTAGGCTAAGGTAGGACCAGCGGTTAGGATATTTTGAGAATTGAGGCTCTTGAGCTGTACAGTATTTAGTTTACTATTGTATCTATATTTTCATAAGACAAACAAAAGCAGCACCTAAGAACCCCTTAAGTTTAAGAAGCTGGAAGTTTGCCGTTTTTACCTCATAAAATGGCTAAAACCATTGACTATTAATAAGAATAGGGGCCATTAATTGTCTTTCATTTACCAATCAGTGAATTGACATCTTGTTTCAGCTTGAATACTTATCTTTTTTCCCCCATATTGTAAATGTAATACATACTCAAAACCTGCTTAGCATTAGTACGTAGTTAGTTGGGACAAAGCTAAGGTTTGTCAGATGTTATCCGTGTGTACAACACAAACAGACAAAATGAAAAAAATGTTAAAATTGCTGTACGACTGCTTGAAATACCCAATGTGACTGAAAAAATTAAAAGACACGACAGGGATGAAGTCTTCATGTCTACTTAGTGCAGTACCTTAAGGTCAAAGTGAGCGATTTGTTTGGAGTGGAGGTAGAAGACTCCGTCCAGGATCTGCTTGAGGAACTGAGTGGCTTCCTCCTCGCTCAGGGACTCCTTCTCTGCCAGGAAGTCGAAGAGCTCACCGCCAGCCACCCTAGATGAGGAAAAAGAAAGAGGGGGAGAATTAAAATGCCAGATCTCTCAGATCAGAGCCAGCTACAAATCCCTGCTTAACAGCACTGAGCTGATGTAATCTAATCATCCTGGTGCATTAGAGTGTGACTAATTTACACATCCTGAGTACATTTTAACCAGCATTGTTTAAGCAATGAAAACCATCCACCAAAAACGAGAAAGGGAAAGGTATAAAAAAATGAATAGTTCCCAATACTTGAGCTAAGTTTGCTTAACTATAATACTTGGGACTTATTTTTGTCAATGTTTTTTAAGTTTCTGCACAATTATATAACTTAAAATGAAAAAAGACTTTGCAAGGTTCATTAGCAAGGTAAAGATGACATTAACAGGATAAATGAAGTTAACTATCTAGAAGAAATTAATGGGTTCAAGTCTGATCATTCACTGAAACATGAAAAACATATTTATATTTATTTATTATATTAAACTATTTGTTCAAATGAACACATACATAACATTAAATAAATCAAATTATTCAGACCAATATCCAATTTAAGCTAAAAAGATTTAACAAATGTCTGAAAATTGACTCATCTGAACTCAGGTTTTGGTGCAATGTCTCTTTCATGATTTTATTGTTTCTTATAAAATCTCATATTTATGCCGGTTAATATAATTGTCAGTGCTTGCAAATCACCACCAAGACAAGCCAACATTAAATATTCTGAAACTTATAAAAGTCTGTTTTGTACTTTTTCAAATCAGAAGTAAAAATGATTTAAGAAAACCATGGCATGATTCAGTATTAAGCCCTTAAAGGGGAAAAAAGTCATATTTAACAGTCAGAGGATGGTAATGAGAATCTGCAGTTGGTAAATGTGTGTAAGAGAAAGCAGAGGACAGAGAAGAGTGCAGATAACTGTAATTACAGTCATGATCATCCAGTCGTCGAGCGCTCACTCAGCCCAACATACATACATACAAACACGTGTTTGCCACACAGTGTATGTCAAGAACTATTTACAGTTAAAAAGAAATTACTTTAAATTTAGTAGCCACATCTGTATATTTTGATTTAGCTTTATATTACACTACTCCCATTTTATGTCATGTCAAATGTAACATTATTAAATTATCAGCAAATTATGATTTTGATTATTTATCTGCAAGAAACAAGCAAACACATAGCCTAGATTTACCAGATTTACTAATGCAAATTACCTCACACACACACGCGTGCACACCCACACACACACACACACACACACACACACACACACACACACACACACACACACACACACACACACACACAC
>JAQNCA010000027.1:5880480-5900607 GCA_029783725.1 Acanthurus tractus
GGCTGACAGCAGCTAGAGACATGAATGACACAAGAACAGCTACTTTTCTCACAAACACACATACGTACGTACGTACGCACACATACAAGTCCACACACATGCACATGCGCCCACACACACCCACACACGCACACATGTGCACATGTACACACACACGCACACACTCACGCACATCCCTACCTGTCTAGAAAATCTGTAGTTTACCTGCTGGAGAGTTGATTTCAGCACATGCTCCAGCTGGCTTTAGGATTTCAGAGGCAGTGAGAAATCTCCATGATATCTTTGCACATCTACACTCATTATACTAAATGTAGAAAATTAACTTAGTGTTTTACCAATAGAAGAATTTATCCGCCAGATGGTGCATGACCAAGCCCTCTTTACCAAGTTTTTGCCTGTTTGGACAGCACTACATGTAAATAATTTATCATCGCATCACAAATCATCAGATGTGGCTTTCTCGTCTATAACTGCTTGGGCTGCAAATACTGATTATTTTTGTAAATAATCCATAAATTTTTTAAAATAATAAAATTGGAGAAAGCAATTTATTGTATTGTCTATATAATGCAACAAAATAGAGAAAAAAAATCCAATAACATGATCATAAAATTCAAATTGATGTCTTCAAAACTGTTGAAATTGAAAAATCAAATTTCCACAATTGCCACGAAGCTGGCAATAAAAAATGTTGTGCATATCGCTTGAATAATTGATAAATAGGCTGTAGTGCATTTTCTGTGTATTGAGTGTATTAGCAATTATTACAGTAAAGTTACATCTACAAAAGCTAAACAGCTAATTAGTAGTAGTGCTAACACATAAAAAATATCAACCAAAGCTAAGGAGACAATGTATGATATTTTTCATTATATATTTTACGATAAGGTAGAGTTAGTTGTCTACTAATCAAAAGGTTGGTGGCCTGATCCTAGATGAATGCTGACCTGTATTGTAAAAGCACTTCAAGTAAATGAAAGATTAGAAAAGTGCAATACCAGTACAGTCCATTTTAACAGTTTCTTGTTTCAACAAAGAAACTCCCAAATTTGTTTTGCATATTAAACAGTATGAATATTGGATTTAGCTTTCTGGAATGAGAAACTGTGTCCTTGTGCTATAGTTGCTGCACTACACTGTATATCATTTCTCTTTCATTGCTGTGAGCCAGCTATTGATTGTTTCTTTGTACTACTACTACTGTGAAATAGGAGAGGGTGCTGAAAACTGAAAAATGTTTAGTACAATAGCAGGCAGGCTACCAGTGCTGTGAGAAGGCTCACACCACACACACAAAGCTTCTCTGTCAAATCTGATACTGATGCACACGGACTGATGGAGGATGACACACAAGTAGGAACACAGTGAGTGTGATCTCACCTACAGTTTGGTCTCATCTGGTGTGAACCACAGAAAGCTTGCCTTGTTGTGGTTTTTGTATTTTGTTCATTTTGGTTCATGTTGCACAGGGACAAATAAACAAAATGAGAGTAATGTGGTAAAAACGACACGACATCGTCTGAACCCGTAAAAACGTTTTTTTTGGCAACTTCGCTTTCTTATAGCTCTGTTTTTTTGTCTCTACAAACTTCTGAGTGAAATACTGTCTCTTTAGCCACTAAATGCTCCACTGTGTTGATCAACTGTATCCGTCTAGTGTTTGATGTTAATCAGGTTACATACAGTAGGGAGGTTCACAGCTTTTTAACAGTAAAAGCTGCCTGTGTGGTTAAAAACGGTTCTGGTAATAGTGACTGATCCAAAACAGTGAAGTTGAGAGCCAGATGTCTAAACAATGAGCTACAGCTCATTACAAAGCTTCATAAAGCTAAGGGGGCCACTAATTCAGGTGATACTTCACTGTAGACTCAACATGATACACTGTCATTTGACATATTGGTATTATAAAGATATGACTGTATAAGCTTTAACAATAACAAGAGCAAAGTAAAACCCTCAAAATACCCAATATCCTGTATACTTCAGATGTTTCTCACCACATGCTATTACTTGCAATTTATTTCATTAGCAATATGCCCAAATGTCTTTTGCCACCAGTCCTTTTTTCTCAGCAATAATCTCAGCAAATACTTAATCTACAATGCTGCCTCACATCTGCCTATCAAATTTGCTCTGTAGTCTGACAAATCAGTCTGACAAACCTTCTGGATGTGGTGTATTGACAAGGATCTAATGTCATTATCTACAGGTCTAAGTTTCAGGTTGGCTACAGCTGTCATCTTATAAAAGAGATGCTTTAATCTGGTATGAGTCTCAATCCATGTCAGCGTGGGGACAAAGCAGCTTTTATGCCACCCAATGACTGGTTGATGGGATCAGTCATCACCATGTCAGTCTGGGAAAGAGGGGTCAAGTGCAGCAGGATTTTCACTAGGTCCCAAAAAGTTTTCTTCTAACAGACAAACAGGTTTGAGCAGTGTATTTTGTCCATACAATATGTGAATAATAAATCCAAACAATGACTACATATATTCTCCAACAATATTTTTATTTAATACATGAAATGATAAATGTGTTTTGACAGAAAAAAAAAAAAAATCACAATTAATTAGGTAAAAGAAGCTAGTTTCTTTTCTAAGACATTAAAAACATACCAAACAACAGCTTAGTATTTTATTCTGCTATATTCACAATAAAATTATTAAAGAGCAAGCAATCAATACCTTAATGATGGACCTTAGCGCCAAAGAACTGGCTAATGGTATCTTTGAGAAGCTTTTAAGTTAAGCCATAGACCATCTGAAGAGTCAGAAAAGCAAGTCAACTGGACTGTGTTAGGTTTGGACTCTTCAGATAAACATGACCTGGATGAGTGAGAATCTACACAGATACTTAAGCCATAGACATGCAGCGATACATGGGGCAGTATTACAGTAGTAGTAGTATAGTAGTGATATTATGGCACTAGCGTTACATGGAGAAGAGTGAATGATGGCAAGGCAAGAAAACCGGAGTGCCATACGCAGAGTACATACATTGTATGGTAGTTGCCATACCTTGCAATATCCCAGCCACACTCTATGCGGCAGCACCCAAGGTCCCTAGCAAGTGGAATAAACAAGGAGATACAGTGTAATAACAGCTCTTTGTAACCAACTCTTTCAACTGCCTGTACTGTGTTTATTCAACTTTTTCTCAGGCTGAAGTGCTTGAATGTGCCCACTCACACTATGTCTGCAGCACTCCCAACAACAGCCAGTTTCAGCAAATCAATACAGTAAGTGTGGTCCAAAGAAAATTAGCAACCTCACAACTGCTTGCTGAAAAAGACTGTTTACTCGATGAAGGACAAAAAGTGTAAATGTTATGATGAAATGAAGAAGTGTTTTGAAGTATTTATACACCCCCAACAAAGTTTAAAAAAAAAATGAGAATGTACGGTACAAAACTCATCCACATGTACTGCCACTTTTATACAATGGGGGTGTCCAGGTGAAACAATAATGACTGTTCATTCACATAAACCGAAGTGTATAATTGTACTCTCCTTTAATTAGCACTGAGAAAGCGAGGCCAGTCAGTCCATGTTGTTCTTCAGTTTGTTGCTTGTTCGCTTTGCAAGGAATGACTGTGATTTGAAGTGTTTCAATAGAATAAAATATTCAACAGAGTCAGACTCATTGGTCCAAGAGTAATGGGAAACACAGCAGCTGGCAGCTTTTATGGATTTAGTGTTTAACCTGAGGGTCAAAAAGGACTGACAAGTGTTTTGGATAACAGTTCAAAGAACAGCAGCAACCTGATAAAGCTGAGATGTGCCGTGCAATGGCATATTATGCTTTTCAAATTCAGAGATTAATATTCCATAGGGATGAAAGTTATTCTTTCAGCATCAACGCCAACTCACTCAGCACTTAAAAGAGCAAAAATAGAGACAAAATGAAAGCGAGAGAAAGACAGAAGTACATCCATTGAAGTGGCAAATGGCCTCACTTAAAGGTACAGCACATTTCACTAGTTATTCAGGATTACTTTTGCTAAGTTACTATGGAAATGTTTTAAGAGATTTTTAACTTTGATATCTGATCTCTTCCTTGTTTTAAATTAAACTTCTCAACAACCGAATCTGTCTTAACTGAACTGCAACAAACCTCAGTTAGACGTTTGGTAATTTTAAATCCAGATGTGAAGAAACCATCATTCTCTGTTTTGGTGTGAGATGCCAGGTCACTATATTTACAGTTCTGCCTCTGTGGTTAATTAAATTGCCTTTGGCTCATGGAGGATGAGTTAAGTTCCAGGATAGTGCACACAATCCTCTGCCCAAATTCACCACATTAGTCTACTCCTCCAGAAAGAGAGACGAAACAGCTCTGAGCACTTCCTTTGCATTTCCAACACTTCTTGGGTGCTTATGTGCTAAAGGAAATTCTAATTTAGATGACTGAGCATAAAAAAACAGAACAGAAACTACATTATGCTACTTTGGTTTTGAACTTTAATGCTATTGTGTCTAATGATGTCTAAATGGTAATGATTGATACGTCTTTATTATTTTGATATCTCTCCTGCTATTACAGATATTGATCTTTAATAGGTTGTGATCTTCACAAAAAAATTGGTCCAACCTGTTGAAACCTACACAGTCAGAGGGGACTTTAATGGGACTCATGGAAAAACACTGTTTTTCATCTGTTTATGCACCTTTTACATCAGTTTTGGTCAACAAATTTTCATAGCCAATTGTGCCCCACAGGCTCAAGATGAGAAAAGAAAAGACAAGAAACCAAACTAACTGTCAGCCCTGTGCATTTCAAAGAATGTCAGAAAATTCAAAAGGATGATGCCTTTGCAGCAGGGCAGCAACCAAAGGCTCGGAGACTCTCAGCTGTCCAACATAATTCAGTGTGAAAAACTCCCTGGTGAGGTCAAGCTTTTCATTAGCATGGAGCGATGTGTGGGAGTGCAGCTCGGAGTGCTCCCTGCCCACTCAGCTGTAGTGTGGGCCACAAACTGCACCGGCAGAAAAACATTATGCAACCACCATGCCATTGTGTACAGCGGAAGGGTAACCACAGCAACAGGATTCAGAGACTGAGCAGAGGAACCAGTGCTGGTTTAAGGAAGGAAGAGTGTGGTAGATAATCCTGGGTGGCTGTAAACAGTGTGTGTGTGTGTGAGTGTGTTTGAGGCACAGATATGAAATTTGCCAGGATGTCCTGATGCAGTATTTCTATTGTGAGCCCAGACTCAAATCAAGTGATTCAGTATTAATAATGCTATGACCAAAGTCACTACTAGTTTCTATGTGGCTTAAGTATGCGTGAGCTTTCCTTGAAGACCTCAGTTACTGTTGAGCAGCCATAAATTTCCATAGTATTTCGAATGAGAAGTGTTGATGGGGAACACACAAGAAACATTACAGTAACAGAGTAACCAATCACATGGCAGTCCATTTGTCAAAAAAACACAGCAGGGTTAGGAAGCAATTAATCAGTTATCTATGGACAGAAAACTTATCTGCAACTATTTTGTTAACGGGGTCTCAATCTGAATTTATGGGGCTGATCCCAATCAACAACCACTGAAAGCAGAGAGTAAGTTAAACAAAAACAGCTGCGTTAAGTTATCGCCTTGGGCTCTGGATATTGTAATGGACATTTCTAGCTGTATTTGGACATTGTTGACCAAATGATTAATTGATAAAAAAAAAAGAAATTACTTAATTTACTAAAAAATTGTTTGTTGTGGCGTTTTAGTATCATAGGTTGGCCACAGCAGAGGCCACAGCAAACTTAATATTACAGAAAGGAGACATTGCTGATGGTAAATGGACTGCATTCGTATTGTGTTTTTCAGGTCTTACCATAGTTCATCCATTCATGCAAACATCCATAAACTGGTAGCAAAGAAAAACCATGTAAGGTGCCATTTGCTCAAGAGAGATCAACATTCACACACGTATTCACACCTTGAGGTAATTTTGGAACGTGGTTCAGCAGCTTAGGGTTTAGCAATTTGCTCATGCAGGAACTAAGATTTAATAGCAACCTTAGTTAAGTTTGTGTTTTGTTTTATCAGTTGATGGTCCCTCACACAATTTCAGTAAAAATAAGTCTTTGGAAGTCATTGAACATCTAAATCATGTTGTCAGGATCTTCAACTTAGCAGGGAATTGCTACCACTTCAGTTCTCTCTACAGGTCTTTAAAATGTTTTATGGCCTAGCAGCCAGATTTGAACTCTGGAGGAAAGAGTCACAGTTGCAGTTTCAAAAACTATAAGCGACAGCACTGACAGACAGATTACTGACAGAAAGCAAAATGAGCTGCAGGCAGTGTTTGCCCTTGTCTAGTAGCCACAGTAAAAAGCCATTCAACGTGTCAGAGGAATGTTATTCACCTCCCCCAGCTCCGAGATTTAAGGCAGTGCCTACAATAGAATCATTGTGCTTGAGGTAAAGAGAGGTGAAAAGTCTCCTGTACCATCTTCAGAGTTGTTATGATCTACCGCCACAAAGGTTCACAAACATTTTCACTGCCAAGAACTTCTAAACTGATTTCTTGAGCCTAAGAACACTATTAGTATGATCCAAGGGATTTTATTTGGTGTCATTCATTGCAGAAACACAGGTGTGGGATGAAAGACATTCCTTCAAGTATACGGATAGGAAAATATTCAGTTACCCCCAAACTATCTCTGTGTTAGTTTTAGAAAGATTGAACCTCACCTTGTGACCTGTTTTTTGGAAAATGGTCATGACTGTGCATCTTCTCTAACTGTTCCCAGAGAATCAACTGACCCTACAGATAACTGTAACAGCCAGATAAAAAACACTAAACATGGAACAACTGTATGAGTAAATGAGCTGTAAAGCTCTAAATTACCTCTGTGATATCTGTGATGCTTGCAATAGTCCGCAATACACTGAACTCTTTTATGAATCTTACCATTTCCATATGAAACAATATCTATAAAAAACATGATTTGATCACCACTCTTAATCTATAAACTTCGCTAGATGAAAAAGCTGCGGAAATTAACACAAAGTCCTTATAAAGTCCATGTAAGTATTCTTGTACGGCTGATTAGAATCCTTTTAGACAGAGCGAGGCACACATCACTGCAGATTTCACACATTGCTGACGATGAAGTCACGGAATAAAATCATTTAATTACCTCATATCTATAGAATACTAACTGGTCAGGCCAATATTATTCAGCTATGGCTTTGAGTACTACTGGTCGACACTGAACCGGAATTTGGAATATCGTTCCACCCCCAGTACCCCAAAATTAAGTTTGCCATACCAAATTTCAATCTTTAATATTTTGATTCAAACCGTCTTAGCAAATAAAATTAAACACATATGTAGGATCCTCTGAACTGCATACTGCTAACCACAATAACAACAAAAATTCTTTCGATTTACCTTGGACATATGCATTTAAAAGGTGCAAAAGGTATGCTGATGGTTTGTCGTGTTGGTTAGGGGATTCATAATACTATTACAACCCACATCACAGTGAGAAATTCTGGTAAACCTGTAACGAGCTCAGTTGGATTAACAAAGACTAAGAAAAACAGAAAGAAATTGAGAAAAAATTTGATATCAGGCTGCGCATACAAAATGAGATAAGTGCATGACTGCTGTTATGACAACCAAAAAGATGGTGGCAGGAGGTGGCGGGGGTGTATGGAGGGTGGGGGGTTGCTGCCGCTTCAGCTGGTCCATCTATCATCTCCTGATTTATTTTGTGCTGCTCTTTAAAACAAGGCCCTTATATGTCTGCTGAAACTGACATTCAGCGGGTTTCGAGGTGTTTAACTCGGTCATGACTCAGGCAAAGTCAGCAGACATGCAGGTTGGTTTTGTTTTTGTAGACTTTGCAAACACGCTGTGTGCTGACGTGACCCTGTTCTTATCAGACGATCTATAAAATGACAAGTCTGCACAAGATGACATCCAAGTACTTAATGATGACTGCACTTTTCGCTTTGCAGTAATGACTTAGAGATTAACAGTGTTGAATTTCCTCACCTTCAGTCTGACCTTGTTGACATTAATTAAATCTGAACAGGGTTTTGAAAGTCCCTGCCCTTTTTTGATGAGCTCAGACACATCACAAACATCACAAAAATGCAGATTTTCAAGGAAAGTGCCTTCAAGAAAACCAAACATAACAGACTGTGTGAGTGTGAATATTGCCAAGGCAACTGAGATGGACAACAGTGATCCACCTGGCAACAAGCAACAGGAAATGTTTTGCATGAAACTGTGAAGACAAATTTTTCCCAATATCCCTGGATTTTATTTGCACATCTGTTAATGGCAGTAATGAAACTACTCCAGCCAAACTATAACTTCATTAGATACTTTTTGTGCCCAGATCCAATGATAACTATTTTTATGTTTTTGCTTGCAGGAATTTACTGCAATGAGTTGCAATTCAATGTGCCAATACACGGACAAAAGGTCCCACTAAATTACTGTGATGTTACTTCCACCTCATTCAAAGGCAGGGCTGAGAAGCACTTCCTTAAGCAAAGTAAGGCTGGGTATTACAAATAATATCAACACTGGTGGTGAGAGAAAATAACAAAATAAAAAAAATTATATTTTGTAAGCAGCAGTTCCTCTTTTTCCACAATAGGTAGGTAAAGTGTTGACTGAGTGTACCGAACACAACACATTCTTTCTTAACATGGATCACTTTTTTTTTTGAAATGGGCAAGAAAACTACTGAAGCCTTGTTTGTTCATTGCATGGATTACACAGCTAGGCTCACATTAAGTCTGTCAATAAACAGATATGAAGCACGAAACCCTTGCCAGACTGGGACGGTGAACACAACAAACTAAATTAATCTCCTGGAGCAGCGAGGGCACTTAGAAAGGCACTTTGGCAGCTATCTGGAACATCACTGTTAGCTGAGGTTACTTATAGCAGCTAAAGTCATTCTTCTTATCCTTAAACATGGCTTTTCTAAGGCTTGGCTAAAACCTGATGCTCAGTGCAGATCCTGTTATTTAAATAAGCTAAAAAATTAGACTTTTATAATACTTCATAATATTATACTTCAATAATATCATACTTTCATAATATTTATACATAAATTTGTATTTAAATATATATATTTTTTTTAAAAAATAATAATCATTAATCCTTCTGGAGGCTAATATGATTCACAAAATTCACATTGTGTGTGCAAATAAACACACAAAAAAGCAACATTTCATAATGCCCGACTCTTTCCTCATTCACATAACCTCTAACTTAGAGATAGTCAGTGTGTCAAAAGCACTTAAAAATTGTCTGTAAAACAAGCATGCATTCCTTTCTTTGTCACACTTTGTAAATAGGCAAAAGAGACAAGGCGAACAGAATAGGAAATGGTGCAGCAGAAGGACGTGTTACCGTATATTCAGCTGCCAGTAAGAGAGATGCATTTTTCTTACCTACCTGCTGGTACTCAACAACAGGTGAATTTCCTTGTAGGCCAAACACTGTTGACAGATAACCACTACTGACATTTGTCTTCAACATGCCACAACAAGCCCTCATGGATTTTCTGATGTTGGTATATAGACAAGCACACACCAAATCCATCCCGAATCCCACAAACAGAGCTCTGGTCCTGTACAAGCTGCCATGATTGTTTTTGAAGACACACTTTTTTGATAATACATGCTCTTCTTAGCTACAGTGGCTAGCTCTGCTCATACTAACTTCCCAGAACATTTTACATTTAATAAAAGGCAAATAACCCAATACAGCTATCAACAGACGCAAGAGGCATTACCTGATATGTGTTAGAGGGTGAATAATTAACTGTGAACCTACTAAACAACAAAGGAAAACAGCAAAGCACACAGTGTATTTGTTTTCCTTTCCTCTCTGCAAGTAAATACAGTCTGACATCTAGTACTGCATCCTTCAAGGACATGTCTTCAACTTAAGTGGGCAGCATGTGTGATATGAGAACAGATATTCAACAAAATAAGACGCTGAAAAATAAACTTACTTACTTACATAAACTTATACCTTTTGAATGTAATTTAAATGTTTACACCACCCTTTTCAAAACAGATTAAATTCCACACATTTCTTTTCCAATCAGCTGTTCCAATGAAACAGTTCTTTGGTGTTTCTTTGAAACAGTTCTTCTGTTTATGAACTGTTATTGGAATAAAGGGATCCCCTTATTAAAGTATGTACAGTGTACTTATGTACAGTTATCAGATTCATTGTAAACTGCAGGGAAGAAGATCTTGGGATAGCAAATCAGCAAGAGTACAAAAGTAAAGCACAGAGAATTAAAGACAGTAAAAGGGCAAAAATTGTCTCTTCCTGATGATAACAGCCCCAAAGTTTCCACACTTGACTGCCTGCAGATCTCTCCTAATTGACCACAAAGCGTTTTAGCTGCCTCTCCACCCCAATAGATTCACATGCACCCACTGAACATGACACCCCTGCCATTCACCCGCTAACACAGTTGGCAGAGATCCAATTATCCTCCACTGACTGCAGAGATTAATTGAAAATAACTCATTATGCTGCTAGAGGACATTCCAAATGAGTCAGATTTCAATTTGACTGGTAAGCTGGCCACAATTTGAAGACGTCTGACGTGGACAATCACAGGGCTTAAGCCATCCAGGCCACAGTGGGCGGACTGGTCTTCGAGACAGAGATAGCAAGAAAAGGAGGATTTTAATCAGACTTCAAAACGGAATCCTGCAGGGATACTCCTCCTCAGTAAATCTGGAACATAATCGACTTCTTATTTCAAGTAAAAAAGAAACAAACTATAAATTGCTCTTCTCTTAGATTTCTTTTTCTGGTATTTCTCTCTTAAATGATGATCTCCAAGTCACAGTTATATCAACATGCCCCTTTGACACATACGCTTCTTATTTATGCTAGATAATACTGAAATTTAAATACAAAAGGTTACAACCAAAGAAATATGTGCCTTCTCATGAGTGCCTCCTTCCATGTTAAAAAGTTTACACGTGATGCTTTCGAGTAACAGTGGTTAAATAAGTTGTCAGCATCTTAGCTACCAAGAAAGCCTAGCTAGATTGCTTCTGCACACACTATCAGCTGTCTGATTGTTAAGGAACGTCACCACTAGTGGCTTTGATTTCAAATGCACATCAGCAAAATATTAAAGCAACTCATCTCCTGTAAGCTGCAGGATTTCGAGTGTGAGCGTGACTTTATAGACATTTTTTCATGTAGAGGGTTGGTTAAACCATGTTGTATTTTGTCCACCTGTAGCAGGATGTAAGGTGATGCCACCTACAGATAATAACTTTTTTATTCAACTGAGGGTAAAAATAGGAACTACTATGACATAATTCAGACAATCGGTTATCTCTGCACTTCCCTTTTTTCCAGTGTCCACAATTATGGAACTACCTCAAAATTAAGAGTTGCTATACACATTAGCTATTATAAAATGTTACGAATTGATGAAAGAATAACCTGAGGCTAATACATCTCAAAGAAAAATCTTCGAACTCATAACTCAAATATGACAACAGTGCTGCGTTTACACAACAGTGCGGCTTCTGCCGTGAGGTTGAGGGGGGCAGGTTAGGGTGAGCGAGTGAGTTGCGGGTCTTATTAAGGCCACTCTTGATATCCAGACTGTCCCTCCACCCAATAACCCAGGGTAGGGGGTAAATCTAGGTCAGTAGCTGGGGCAAAGTCTGCATGGAGTGTCGGCGCTGGTGTGTTCGAAAAAAAAGAATGTCACAGTATGCTGTAGTGAATATTCAGTAGATTTATTTCATATGGTCTGCATAAATAAGAGCAGTTTCTTCAGGGGAAAAGGGAGGAAAAGGAAATTCTAAATTATATCACTATTTAATCCGAGAGCCCATGTGGATGCCTTGCATATAATCCTATTTTGTATTCATAGAAATTTGTCTTTTGGGTGATTTTTGCAGTGGATATAACCCAATTGCGGTCCCAGTTTCATGCTTTTTTATGTTCATTTGCATTGCAAAATCTCTAATGAAATACATCGACCCATCCTACTCTGCAAATGGCAACTACACACCCCAACACACACACCACATAGACAAAAAAGGGGGGCCAACTGGTAGAGAGCCACACAGCGGTCACGTTAATGCAGACTAATGACAGAGACAGAGCACTGCAAAAATATGCAAAGTGTAAAATGGATCGGATGAAATACACACATCAAATTCCTTCCATAATCTTTTCAAGTCTTGGTTCATCTCTCTCTCTTTTCTCTCTCTTTCTCTGAGACAGCCAGAAAGTGGCTGAATCAGTTGGTCTCCAAACAAATGACAGCATGGAAACTGAAGGGAAAAAAAATCAGCTCAACTCACATGACACCAGCAGTGTTTCTTCTCCTCCTGTTTATTCATGAGACTTGGATGCTGCTCTATTTTGCTAAGAGAAAAAATCCAGCTGAGGTAATCCTTAATTACTGCATGCTAGGGTCAGACCGATATAAGGGTTTGTTGACTGATACTGTCCTCACATGAAAGATCAGACATCAGCCAGTCAGTGTTGTCTACCTCTGATATGATGATGGGAGTTTCTCCTGTGTTAACAGTAATGGAAAAACACTCCTGACTGTAAAGGCTATACAGTGTTCCAGATTTCCACCAACCCCCAAACAAAAGGAGAAAGTCACCTGAGAGCTGCTTAGCCAGATTAAAATCTAATGAGTATGAATTACAATTTAGAGCTTCTCTGTCAAATTATGTTTCAAAAGATGTTATAAATCACTCATGATGATAAAATCCTTGGTAAATAGTCATTCTTTTATCTTTGCTATAATATTAATTGGTTAAGGATGCAACTAATGTTTTTATTATTAGTTTATTTACTTTATATTTTCTCAAATCGCAGCACTACTATGAAACCTTTAAACCCTTTAACACCTCAACGATGCCTGTCGCTTCACTTAAGCATCATTTTGAAAAGGTTTACAAAAAGACCCTTAGAGATGCCAGTAGTTTTAGTAAACCCCCACTGATGTAAGGGATGAAGTGAGAATGTGAGACAATTATAGAGCTCAAATAAGCGCAGATGTGGCCGCTGTGCTTGATTATTAAAAGAGAGGAGACCAGCAGCAGTGACAATTTCTATGAGGAGCCATTTACAAAACAATCAGGATACAGACTAACTGGCCAAAGTTGGACAAGGTTCAAAAGGGATAATTTGATGGCTGATGCATTTGCCAGGGATTATCACACTTTTTTTCCATGCACCTCTGCAGGTGCCAACTTAATGCACTGCACTGAGGCTTGACAGCAAACCTGCTGTGACTCCCGCAGAATCTCTAAATGATTGTTGTGCACTTTTAGTAATTCCTGTTCTTCAAGTTGCCTCTGAAGGTCTGTTGGGTTGGTAAAAATCTTGAGTTGTTATCTCACATTTATAAACAGCTCACTGACAAAGCTGAGAGACACTGGTCTGTCTCCCGAGGTGGTTAAATCAAGTCTAGTTAATTAATCATTCTTGTTGGGGAAGAGTTGAGAGGCTTCGTCAGGTGAGAGGGTTGGGGTTATCTATAGCTCCTTCAGCTGCTATACTTTTTCTTCACCCTCCTCCTCATTATACTGCTTGCATGCTCTCTGTGGCTTGATACTAATGAAGGTTAGATGCTTGGCTTCACCAGCCTCTGGGTCTACCATGCATACACACCAAAGCAGTCAGTGTCAGTAAAAGGATAAAGTCTCTGCTTGGGTGATTTCCCAATTCCCCATTTTGCCAAACCGAATGGACCTCATTCCAATTCCAGCCAGAGTTCAGCCTGGAGTACAGTCAGATCAAAAGCCTCTCTGTCTTAAAGCGTGCAAGGCATCACAGTGCAGGTCATGCCACTGTAATGTAGATGATGAATAGATAGACTCACCAGTTTTCTCAAGAAAATAACCCTGGCTTATCCAAAGATCATGCAGGTTTGAATGTAAAATCTTACTTAAAAATACTTAGAAACACAGCATGATATTTGTGGTCACTGGGCTTTTTAGAAGAAATTTTATTTTTCTTGAATATCTTTTACTTTTCTATGCGTGGTTTGCGAGCACGTTTGATCAAAGTCAGATTTAGCAGATTTTGCCTTCACAGCAAAAAAATTGCCACAGATTTCTTATTTTAACTTGTTTAAGGTGACATGTTCATGAGACAGTGAATTTAGCAGTGTCTGCAGTTGTATTAAGGCAAACAACAATTTCGAAAAATATTAATATCGCAGTCAATTCTGGGTCATTAGAGCATAGTTGTACTGTGAGAGAATAAACATCCTTGTCAGCCTAAACAAAGTGCATGCCTTTTTCTAGACAACGGAAAACTTGCTGACAGATTATTCATTTCTGCTTCTGAATATATATATCAGGTGTAACTTCAAAAGTAGGCCGATACAGAATATCAGGAGTACTTGTATCTATAGAGCTCTCATAAAGTAGGCTACATTTTCTCTTTATATTTTGCAGCAGCCTTGAGCTACCCCAAAGTCATATAGAATTTTTTAGTCTTATAAAGAAATGAAATCCTTCCAAAGACAGACTTGTGCAATACTTGATCTGGGCTTTTTTCCCCACTGGGGCACACTCAAAATATGACCTTCCATAATTGCCATTGTTACAGAACTGGGATGTTTTTCAAGAAAAGAATATATTTACTGTATTTTAACACTCCCAATGTTGCTAAAATCATGATTATCACGGTATGATGGTTATAACCTCATTTAAAATCTTCATTCTCCTTATTAAAAGGACAATACAGAAGAGATCCAAATGAGACTACCCTCTTACACAGCCGTCTCTTTACCTCCAGCCAGAAATTCAATCCTATTACACACAGCTCCACAATCGTCTCTATTACCAAAGTAATATAGTATAATTCACAAAAGCAACTTCAGCTCTCCCCCCAGTGCTGGAAGGTGAGCACTAAAAGCAGAAGCCGAATTACCAGACAGGCTCTAGAGAGCAGAAAACAATTGGTTGATTATTACCAACACAGAGTACGTGTGTCACTTTGATAACTAGGAACTCACACAGATCCATTTCCACGTTCCTGGCAGACATCTGAGAAGGGATCTGAGATCCACACTCGAGATAAATGGACCCTTGCTTGTGTTATTTCCACCTCTACTATTACATAACATAGTTTTTGATCTATGCAAACGTAAAGTTGAGCTTAGTCTTACACTGTGCTTTCATATGTAACATGATAGCACAGCAAATGAAGTATCTCACTCACTCTGCAGCCCTAAAGTAACCACCCTGCTTTGACAGCTAAACAACTTTCCAGGCACAAAACAACCCTGTCTTATCACATTGTTTTGTCACATTAAACCTCTTTATCCCAAAGACAAGAGACCAAATACAGTCCAGTTGAGCAGACACCAGGCTGTGCCACGATATAAATCCTCTCCCTGTAAAGATACCATCAGCCTCCTCCTGCAATAAATCTCAAAGAAGAGGCAGCTAGAGTAACGGACGCTAACCTCTTCATCACTGGCACCGATGTATTATGGACTGCATTAATCAGAGCCTATCAGACACACTCACAATAGGGTGATGCACGTCCTGCAGACTACTCGCATGTGTGCATGCATGCTTGGTTGTGTTTTTAGACTAAACCCATATGTATTCAGAACTGTGCGTTCATTGTGGGATTAAAACAATTTATTTGGGACTATAATATGAACTCTTTAGATAATGGGGTTCTAATACGGTAAAGAGAGATCGTATATCTAAATTTAGGGATTAAAAAAAAAGGCATTTTCAAAACATCCTTCTCACAACTCGTGCTATGAAAAGGGGAAGTTCATGCGCATTAGAAATAAGATCTCAGCAAAACTTACCTCCCCAGCTCGTCTCCAATTTCGTAAAATTCCTCCACATTTTCCTGGTTGAAAACAGTCATGTTGTCCAGGCTCTTCCTCCCTTTTCCCCCGACCACTGGCATATCCTCCGAAACGGCACACCGGCTCTTCACAGCGGAACCATCCCTACCAGCAGCCTCCGGTCTGGGCAGGGTTACAGCCAATAAACCTCCTCATGTTAGAGCTTCCAAATCAAATGCAAACGACAACAACAGGGGTGGAAAAAGTAAAATCATGAGAAATCGTCTATGAAACCCGACTGCGGTTGTAATGGAATATAAAAAAAGGTGGGCGTTCAGTCAACAAAAGGAGACAAAACTGACTGAGCAATGAACCTGCACCTCCAGGGCGACGTCACGACTCCTGGAGCTGATCTTTCCTTCTTGTGCCTGCTTGTTTATTATTTTTCCGGGCACCCGTTTGAATTACTGGGCTATAACAGCTGCCACTTTTTAAGATAATGGTAATAAAACCTAAAGTATGTCACCACCGGCTGGTTAGGAATGCAAATAACCCCCATGAAAGCTTGGTGTAGCCATGGGAAACACGCTAGCCTACTCCTCCTCCTCCTCCTCCTCCTTTCAGTCCAGCTAACGTTGGAAAAATGACTGCTGAGTGGTCATATCGTTAGCATATCTTCTAATAATGACCAGAGGGGACCCAGACAGGTGTTTAACCTGGTTTAACTCTACATTAAAAAGTCACAACGGTAAAAAAAATCGTTTTTAAAAGCAAGACACCTAGGCTTTTCCTAAATTTGAAACCATGACTCGCCCCAGTTTATTTCTCTGCAGTATGAAATATTCAGAATCGTGAACATTAACATTAGCTGGTATGTTTGCGCGAGCGTTACTGTCTGTTTCTTAGTCCAAAAACTGAGATACAATTGTATGAATACACTGTTAAGTATCTTACAGTTTGCTGGTGTGTGTCCCGCTGCCAAGTGTATCCGAGATATCATGCGTTTAGTGGGAGCCTGTGACCCCAGTTAGGCTCACGGAAGACAAAATGCTGGCTTGAACAGGAGAAATCAACGTTAACAATGTAAAAGGCAGTCTGGTCTCGATGTTGCGTTCACGTCTATAGGAAGTTTGGTGATACACGTTGGAGCGGCTCACATGTTTGTCGGTTTTATCGTATGCTAACACAAAAACAAAAAAAAAATGTGACACAAAACAAGCAGAAATGGAAAAATACAGAGAGAATTCGCCCTCTGCCTAATAACATGTAAAGAGCCGCGTTCTTTTGTTATCAGATTTTTTATCAAAACGGTCTTTTTGATTGAGAAAGCCATAATTACCATATTTTTTCTTCCCCTAAATGTATCAGTATGTATCAGCTGAAGGAGCGGCTTCACTCGCAGGAGGGCAGCAAAGCTTTCACTTTTATTTTAATCACATTTTAGTCGATTACATTTGTGACACAGACTTTTAAGTCATTTAAATATAATTTTTAATGCTAAACAACAGTAATTGTGCCAAAAAATATTTAGATTAATGCATTTCTAAAATTGCAAAATATGTGACCCGTATAAATAAAATCATTTGACAATTTTGTAAGTTATATTTCTTTGGTGGAGGCATTCTTTTAATGGCTTTTTTTTAGTTTTTCAGAGATTCTATTCATTAAATTTACTGTTCAATAGAAAACTCATCTAGATATAAAAATGTGCCATGATAGAAACAAAATAACTTGTCCATTAACTGAAATTTATTCTGTCAGACCAAAGGCTTTTTAAGATCAGTTGAATTGCAAATGGTAATTTGAAAAGTCACCTTTAACTTATTTGCTGATGCTGAAGGTAAAGTCGAATGTTGGCTCACATGTTGCGACAAGTCATGACATTCTGTAAATGGTCATGGGGGCATGAAAACTATTGTACGTCTGTGAAAGGCAGGAACTCACCCAAAACTTATCATTAATGCTTCAAAAACCTAAGCTATTGTTTTAGTGAATTGGCAAATGCCACCAAAATGAAAAATTAATCATTGTTAATCGTGTGAGTTGTAACGCTCAAAATGTTGAGAAATATTTTTTAGCTGGTCACTTAAAATTTCTGTCATACAAGTTTTATTTTGTTCTCCTTTTTTAATGACTTACTATCCACTTGCTACCAGAATATTCCTTTTGTTTAGCTTAGTATTTTCTTGTATACCACTGAACTTGAGATTTTAACAAGTAAAACTGTACAGGAAAAGTCAACATTGCACAATATCGTATACACAAATTTGCATACTTGTATGTCTGCAGTCAGTGTATTTGTGCAGTAATGTGTTGCATGTAAATGTTGACTATTGATGTCATGGGAAGTCATATACTGTGAACAGACAAGACAAAAAACAAAGGTGTTACTTCAGGAAAAAACATCATCTATTCCTCCCTACAGTCTGTAACACTACAAGCTCTCATCCTTGCTGTAGCCTTGTTGCTCTTTTTGGTCTGACAAGACATCTTTGTCAAATTCATATCTAATGTTTCCTTTGTGATACACCTTGGGTAAAATCAAAAAAAGTATATACATTTATCATTGAAAAAGAGTATGATGCCTTTTACAATATGTATCTTACACACCAGTGCTTACTGGATATACTGTCTTATCTATCACCACTCCTCCAACAGGCATTTTGCAGAGTTTTATCATCATTTTATCCCTTTTGAAAACTCTATCTATAGTGGAAGGCTGACAGAATTGATATTTGCAAAGACTTTGTTGTCATTTATGATTGTATGTTGGATCTCTACTCGTCTGATGGAGTTGTTGCATATGACCATGTTACTGTGGAATACTTCTGCTCTGCCACCAGCATGAGGTTGTTCTAAATATATATATTTCTACATACATGTAGAATTCACAAATAGATCATGTAAAAAATGGTATATTGTATGCAAATTGTGCAGTGTTATATTTCTCATATGTGTCTTACAACACAATAAAATTTTCATGAGTACACTGACTTTACAATACTTGTTGTACTGTTGTGAAGGAAATGCTGAAACAATAACAACAACAACAAAAAACAAACAAACAAACACATATTTATTTATTTACATGTTTATCTTTCCTAAGGAATATATGCACAATTGATGACACTGTGGACCCATCTACAATACTTTCCAACCAGCCTATTCAATTATAAGACCTTTGCTTATGACATGTTCCACAAGTCACAAAGTAAATGACAAGCCATTATTGCTGTACAACACTTAGAGCTTTTAAATGCTTCACTTATCTTCCCCTGATGTAATATTATGTCATAGTATTATTATAGTAGAAATACTCATAACATTGTATTTCTGTGACTTCTTCTCTGAAGAAAATCCAGAAACAAATTTAAAATACGAAATATACAACCCAGTTTAAAGGGGATTTTGGACTAAACATGATCATAGTTTGGTGGAAAAAGTTCATTGTCATCTCTTAGTGGGCTCAGAGTGTGAGATTAAATGATTCACAGATAAACCATCCATCCATTTATCTGTCAGCCTCTTACTTACCCACTTCAGGCTACGGGGGGCTGGAGCCTATCTCAGCATGCAATTGGAAAGGGGCAGGTTACACCCAGGCCAATTTACTAAGAGACAAACTTCACAAATTGGAGCAGGGGGCCCCTGCTGACCTTTTCACTCTCACTCATTATGCCTTTGATTTGTATTGTACATGTTCAGTCAAGGCGAAGTGTAAACTGTGTAACCATCATATCTGATCTGGTCTGTTCCCCTTCACAGGACATACTGTAAAGATTTGGGATCTACAGTCCAGCCCATGGTTGTAACTACAGCCTAAAGTTACTAATTTCATCACTGAATAGTCTGTAAATTACCTTTGAGATAGTTTTTTCTTTTAAATGTCTGAAAATTGTGAGGATTGTTATGTCAAAAGATCTCAGATCTTAAAACTCAACTAAAAACAGTGACACTGCTCTGAAAAAATACCCCAAAATCTTGTGTTAAAAATGTCACTTTAGTAAAAGTATGTTGGTAGTTTTGTCAACAGTATGTACTTACCATATTAAAGTTGGTCATTATTCAGAAAAAAGTCCCCAAAAGTGTCAAACTATATTATGTTATTACCAGCTAAGGAGGAGAAAAATGAAACAGTAACTGCAATCACAAAATTTAACTCAGAGGATCAGATGATTCTCAACTCTAGTTAGTTTTAATACAAAACATTGCGCATTAATATGAGAGTGATGCACTTTTTTTTTGTTTTTATATGATTTTAATTATTTCCATAGTTATATTTGCTATACTGTTATTATCATTATTATTATTATTATTATTA
>JAQNCA010000027.1:6002446-6015983 GCA_029783725.1 Acanthurus tractus
TATCTTATTTAAATTGAACTTTATCTTATTTTATTTTTGGATGCCGGTACCAAACACATTTCACTGCGCATTGTACTCTGTATAATTGTGTATGTGACAAATAACAATAAATGTTCTAAATGTTCTAAAAAATAAGTTTTTAGTTATATTGTGCATGTATGTATTTACATATGCACAAAACCATGTGTGCTCTGAAACTGTTTAAAAAATTTCCCTGCTTAGACACTCATGCACAGTCGTACATCATTGTTCCGCTGAACTGAATACCATTACGCATAATTTAGGACTTCATATTCACAATGCAGTAAGTTGTTGTTTACATTCAGTTCCCCAATCAGCGCAGGGTTTCTGCGCATGCGTAGTCATTTTTTGAAATTTCAAATCCTCCAATCAGAGAAGAGGAGGCGTCCACTCCCGGCAATTTCAAAACCGGATGTACGAGCTCAGTTGTTATGGAGCATTCATAACGTATCGTCCAACGAGGTGTTTTTAGCGCTAACACGGATAAAAATTAAGACAAAGAATTTCAGAGGAGATGGAAGAAGCAGAGACCGTATCGGTACCTTCTAGAAAAGGTAATTGAGCCTTTTAAACTGCACAAAAGCTAGCTAGTTAAAGTAGTAAGCAATTAAGCGTGAACCAAAATCGGTAAGCTAAACCATGCTAGATAGGATTGGTTACACACATAACGTTATTAACGTTAATGTTAACAGTGAGTAGATATTTTCATAGTCCAGTCTAATACAATGACGTTATAGTTTAGGTTTAGTCACCTAGCAGTAGCTTAGTGTTAGATGGACCATCACAACGTGGTCTAACATTAACGATCGACCTGTTGATGTTTGGGTTTGACTAGCTAGCTAGCTATAAATGTTAACGTTACCTCAAGTTAGCAGTATGGGTTTCATTATACTTAACGCTAAATTTTAAAGTATAAACTATAGAGGGGTAAACTACGTCAAACAATACCGTGATGCTACTTCAGTTGCCTGTATGTCTAACAGGTTTTTGTTCGTTTTCCTATCGACGTTTGTAAACACGCATTACACTTCAGCGACGGCCGTAACACACCGTAATGCAATCAATACATCTCGCGATGCTCCTCCTGTTAAGTAACGGTATCTCAAAAGATATTTTAAATGTTTTTATAGCTGAGAATACTCACTGCAAGCATACAGTTCGAATATGAGACCACTTTTCATATAATGAATAATAGTATAATAAGCTCTCTGTGCAATTAAAAACACAGAACACAGCTAGGTCTAGTCTTTAATAGAGTAAGTGCTAAATAAATTTTTCCTTATACAGCTTGACTTTAAATAAATTATTTACCTTAAAAATGGTTCTGTCCAATGTTTCTTCAAGTGTTTGCGCTATAAATTGTCAGAAAACAGAAAAATTCAAAAAACAAAAGTCCAAAATTCAATTATTTTGAAATTTTCTTTCCTTTTAAGCTGAATCCAGTAAAGTTTATGTTGTGTAAATATTCAAACATCAGTTGAGTAATCATTTAAGCACTGGCATGTTACCAGTTTTTCAAATTTAGTTCATCTGCTAGATTGTTAATGTGTCACCTTTCATCTGCTAGATGACAGTAAGTTACTGTGTAATAGTTTGCTTAATAATTTAAGACATTTGAAGAACAACCTACATCCACTAGAGGTCTCACTTTGGATGCTAGTGAAAGTGAAGGGTCATTTAAGGTGACTCAGCTGCTGCAGTTACTTTTGAATGACAAAACTGTTCATTTTTCTCAATTCTTTTAGGTGCAGACAAGTTATTAAGAGCTGAAGTTTGTGTCTGGATAATTAGCTTTCAAGCATTAATGATATTAGTCAAGACACTAGTATGTGTCTTTAAAATTTTCAAGGCATTCATGGGACAAGTACTGAATTGAATTCCTGTGTTATTTCCTGTCACAGAGCTTCGGAAGCAGAAGCTGATGGAATATTTGGCAGCAAAAGGAAAGCTAAAACAGCCCAACCCAAGGTAAAAAAAAATATTTTCCGTCAGACTACTAGCCACAAATACATCAAACTTTTTAAATGTCAGTATTTGTTATATCATGGTTAAATGAATTCTGTAATTGTATTCCTCAGGCCATACCTCCATGATGACTGTCAGGTTAAGAAGCCTGTGACATCTGCATTAAAGGTGGGTAAGGATCCTTCTTTGCACAGTCAGTGGGGAAAAAAAGAACCACATTTTAAAATGATATGTTAGAATTGTGTTAGAAATATGTAAGAAATGAACCTGTGTGCTACTGAGTTAATAATCAGAACAAATTGCTTATATTTTAATCACCAAACAATGCTGGCACTGACTCTTTTAATTTTATTATTTATTTTCACAGGTTATGGGAAAAGAGAACAGTGCTCCTACTAACAAAGCAAGTTTTAAACACAATAAGGTTTCAACCCTTGCAGCCCAATCCACAACACACCCTGCCAGAAGAGTATTTGGTGCCGGTAACATTGTAAATGTGAAAAGCAGCAGTCTAAGTCAGTGCCAGAATAACAGTCATCCATCTGCAAAAGGGTCGGTACAGTCCAAACTTAACCCTATGTGCTCAAATAAGAATCTGAATACAGCCAGCCATTTCAAAAGACAGGAAAACACTGGAATAAGTTCTTCCGACAGAACCTGTTCAAATGCAGCTGGTACAGCTGTGAAAAAATCCAACACAAGAGTCATCACGAGCTCAAAAGCTACATGGTCATGTCCAATAAAAGCAGTCAGTGTAAGGATGAGTCTTGGTCCTGTTGTCAAAACAAAAACAGGACTCATCCCGGCAGTGATCCAGCCAAGAAACAATCAAAATTCAGCACGCTCCTCTGCCACAGCTGTTAATGCCACCACCAATACAACATTGTCAGTCTCTGTTTCAAAGAGGTCTGGTTTGGCTCACAGGATAACATTACCTTCAACTGCTCTAAGCATCCCTATAACTAAGAGAACGACTGTTTTGTCCACTGCAAGGGCTGAAATCAGAGTGCAAGATCAAAGCAAGTTTGACTCTAAACAGCTTTTAAGTAAACATGGTGGGCCCTCGTGCAAGGGCAAACTACAAAGTGGACTGAAATCAACATCCAGCTCCTTCAAGTGCACAGCTCCACCTATGAAGCCAAAGGAGAAAGAGGGAATATTAAAAACCAATAAACCAGTTGGACAGCCCACATACATGTCCACAAAGTTGAGATCTGAGGGTGAACGGAAGAAAAATATCCAACAAAGCCATGTTGCTTCACGAACATCATCTGGCCCACCAAGTTCAAGAGTTATAAGTGGGGTTACACGAGCTACTGCGACCGAACTTGGAGAAAAAAGCAAGAAATACTATGAGACATATAGCAAGAAGGGACTCAGTTCAGCAAATGTCCCACCACCACTAACAGAAAGAAAAAAATCAGGTGCCCCGATGATGTCACACACCATGCCACGACTTGCCAAGACCATCAGCCATACAGGCCAGACCACAGACACGAAGACAAAAAAGGTCCCAGTGAGGGTGTTTCCCCACACTGAGAACAAGAAAATGACTGCTGCCCAGGAGGAAAGAATGTGAGTCAAGCAAAGAATATATAGCATAAAACTATGATATCACATATAAAAAATTCCAGCACTCACTGTTTTTAACTGTGGCTTGGAGTTTGAATTTAGAACTTGTGTGCCACAGAAGACCTGCAGTGCCTCAGGTCTTCCTTTATTTGACTCACAAGAAAAGTTGATTTTGAAACTTTGTGACAATTCAGCTTTAATATTACTTTGCTTTCTCTAATCTTGTCAATCATACCATGTTATATTGTTGTCTTACATATTTCTCATCAAAATTATTGATTCTAAGCAAGTAATAATTGGAAATTAGAACTTATTTCAGAAGTGATACATAATAGTTCATACCTTTGAACATTTATTTATTTTGTGTCATTTTAAGAACAGTGGCCATATTGTGATATGTCTATCTGTGTAAGAGAAATATTAGCATTATTATGGGATCATGTTGTTGATCATTGTGCGCTGCTTTTGTTTGCATATAGTATTTAGGTGGATTACGTTAATTAACAATAACTGTAGCCACTCTGCTGTAGAAGTACTTAAATGATTTTTAGTAATACATTTGCGTAATATAGATTTGGGCTGGTTATTCTTTAATTTTTTCTATGATGAAGCTTATATGGTTCCAGAGTTTGAGGAAAATACTCATAATTTTCTACAAACATTTTTGGTAAACCATACAGGCAGGAAATGAAGGAGCAGTGTTAGTTAATAAAATTAGTTTAAAAAGATCTAACTAAAGGATAAGAAGAAAAAAAAACAAGACAAAAATTTTTTGCAGATTATTGGTAAATTGATCTAACTTCAAGACAAATGTCAAAGACAATTAAAAATTAATGTACACTTCTGGGGCTTGAAAAGGTTCTTGTGCAGGATAACATGCATGAACAGATCCTTGTTGAGGTTACACTGTCTCCGTCCAATAGTGAGTTAGCGAGTGAATCTATGTGGTTTGATGGAGACTCAGCACTCATGATTTGCTGTAAAATAAAGCTTTTCAATGTTAAGAGAAGGGATGACAATTAAGAAATTCAGGGGGGGGGTTGTAATAAGGATTTGTGTTTGCTGTAAAGCAAGCATCAAATGGACAGCTGTATCAATTTCATACAGCAATACTTATGTTGAGCATTCCTGTGTGGCTGTCAGAAAATTGGAATATGAGATTGGGAATACTCCCTCTATCAAGTATATGCAGGCAGTGACTTCCATCGACAGCAGGGGGATGAAGACAGAAAACATGAGCAATAATGGATGCAACTGATGTCTGTGATTATTGTTTTTCCAGACTTAACTCAGTATTTTGATGCAAAAAAAAATTTTGATTGACATGTTAGATTTGTAATCAAGAAGATATAATATAGTTTATGCAGGGACTATATTATGTTGTTAAAGTTATAAATGCATCTTTCAAATTCTGATTAATATAACTGAATTTGTCTTACTTTTTTAACGCTGCTCCATAGAGTAAATCTTAAATATCACTGACACTCTCGTGTGCTACCTGAACAAAGCTTACATAGAAAAAGATAACATACAGCTCAGGAAGGGGGCTGTGGGCTGTGCATTGACAATTTTAAGGCAGAAAAATGTTACAACCTTTACTTCACACCTCTGGACTTGACTACACCCTCTGCTCTTTTTTGTTTTGTTTTGTTTTAAGGAGAAAACTACAAGAATGGCGGGAAGCCAAGGGCATTTCCTACAAGCGTCCTTCAATGCAGGTGAAACCTCAGGTTAGGCACACCGTAGCCGTGCCCCAGCCTTTCTGGGCTGCCATGAAGGAAGAAGATGATGCTCACTCACTCATCTGTGCCGTGGACAGATCTCTGGTTGATTGCATCAAACTGCTTGATGAGGTAATGTTGCTGAGTCATGTTGTTTTTTCCATCTTAATGTAATCCCCCACTGGAAATTACATCTTACTGGAAGTCATGAAGTGGCTGTTTTATGCTATGGTGGGTTGCTTGGCGGCTTCTGCATAATCAAAGGGTAAATAAATAGAGAAAGAATCCATTTTAGGCAGGGTTTGCTCGAAAATGAGGAATTCATCAATGTGTGAAGTGTTGATCTGTTTTAAATGGCCCAAACTCAAGGCAGACTGGATGCCTAAGGAGTGAGGTATTACCATCTTATAAATATGACTCTTTTTACTTAAGGAGTGACAGAGCGGCTGTGTAAAGAACAAGAAAAGCTTTTATCTTGGTTATTTTGCGGAGGCTAGGTAAACACACCCTCCAGTTACATGGTGCAACATTCTGGCTAAATGACTCTCTGTAATGTTGCAAGAAATTAATCTTGATTGTGACACATTAAAAACTGAAAATGATAAACTCCCTAACAATAAGTCCAGGGAGTGCACGTATTTATTTTTTTTTCCCGCAGATAATGCTACACACAACAACATCTGTTTGAAATTGTACAAATATTTGAAAAAAAATGTTTGGCTCAATTACGGAATGTGTTTTTGTGGGTGTAACTTTTTGAACAGTGGCTTTTAAAGTATTGTGTGACATGGTATAATTTTTTGATTGTCAGTTTTTGAAAGAGAAACAAATGGATGAGTTTGATGCCTGCCTTGCACCCACAGGGCTGCCCTTCAGACCAGGTGAAGGAGGTTCTCTTAAGGCTGCCAGTGGTGTCACAGAAGTTTGCCAAGTACTGGATCTGTAAGGCCCGTCTGATGGAGCAAGAGGGAAACCTGGATGTCCTGCCCATGTTTGAAGAGGCTGTTGGTGTTGTGTTGGAGGTAATGCATCTATGATATTCCCATTATTTTCGGTAAGAAGTTTATGCCCTGAAGAGTTTTCTTGTAGTCACCTTTATACTCACCAAATGCATTGTGTCTACAATGTGTTAAATGCAGGCCTTCTTCCATAAAAACTTTTGCAAAACTCTTTTTTTCTTTAGTCTCTTCAACTCAAAAAGTTTTTTTCCCCCCTAATATGTCAGACTGTAATGACTTGTCTTAGTGCAAGTATGTCAACAAAGTAGTGTTTTGAATTCCTCATTAGAAGGGGAAATGCCTGCACACTTGGCTGAAATTTTACACTCTGCCTTTTGATGAGGTGCAAATTTGAGAGCAATTTGAGAGGACAGCCGCAGAATGGTGGTGCTAGGCTCTGAGTGACCTATTGATGTTGCCAGTACTGATCTCATTGGCATCCAGTTCTTAAGTAAATGCCTCTACCTAAGACATCTGTTGTCTCCTGACCTCCACATTCCTACAGCTGATATTTGACCAGATTTACCACCACAATGAATAAACAGAAAATTGCTTGACATCTCAGTGACTGATAGCTTGGTCTTTATCATCAGTTACAGGCCAGAGTGTCAGAAAATTTAGCTGTGCAAAATGCTGTGCAGTCCTGGTGGGTGTCTGGGTTTCAGTTTAGGTGTGTTTCTGAGAGCCAGGGAGGCAAAATATTATCTCAGCTGACCTTCTGCTGCCCACAGCGGATACAAACCTCTGAAAGAGCAACAGAGGAGGTTCCCTTTTACGGCTTGTAAAGACATGTTACAGATGTGGTGTGTGTATATATTAGACCACTACAGTGATATTGCGATCAGGGGGCAAAATAATAAATTGAATTTCATCCAAATGTAAATTTTTAGGAATCACAATTTGATTTCAATTCATGTTTTCCCAAACAGACTTGTTTTTGTGTTTGTATTGAGCTTCTGCCCTTTCATTTAATTCCAGCCGGTGGACGAGCTGAGGACTGTTGTGTTTGAGATTCTGAAGAAGAAAGACGAGTTCCAAGGTAGCAGGGTTTGAACGTCCTTCTTTCCCCCCAAAATGTGGTTTTATACTTTTTACATCACCATTGCACAATATTCTGTTCCACACCACAAAGTAAAGTAAAGTAAACTATCTGAATGTGGCTTAAAGCTTGCTGAAGAAATAATGGTTTTGATGCTAGCTTAGGTTTAACTGACTGCGTCATTCTAACATTGAAATAATAAAATACAAGTCCTTGCAATGAGGTTCGTAATTAAATTTGTTTGTTTTTGTCAGCATCTGTGAAAAATGAAGGAGAGGAGGAACAGACTCCAGCGGGTGAAAACACTCCAGAAAGTATAAACAACCCAATGATGACTCCGAAACCAGTCAGAGCCCTCATCTGTGGGGAGAGAGGAGACTCATCTGTAGTTAAATACAAGATCACAGTAACTCCTGGGTATGTTTCAGTCATAATTACAACTTCCAAAAGCTATAAATTAAATGTTTCCATGCTCACCAGTTTGTGTTTCTGCTTAGGTGAGTGGGGAAAAAAGCAAAAATAATAATTTTTTAAATATTACATGATATTCTAAAGTCAGCGGCATAGTAGACAGTCTTTTATCTTATTAAAATGGTTGGTTTCTTGGTTAACAGTACCTCTAAAGTCTGTTCCAACCAGTCTAAGCAGTAAGTGACATATTTCCCATCATTTATTTTACAGAAATCAATAGTGCAATTAACAAAAATAAATAATAATAAAAAATTAATTGATAGTAGCTGGTACAAATTTCTTTGCCTTTAATGGCTCAATCAGATAAAAAGGCAGGCAGCATGTGATAGGAACAGGAATTAAAGTTAAAAGTGAATATGGTAAGTAAAGTTAAAACACTAGCAGCATCTGAACGATTAGTCATTGAAGCATGTTGAGAGGTTGCAGGGCTTCTTTTAGTTAGGTGATGTTAGTTAAATTATGTAGCTAAGTGTTCAAATCATAAGTGAAATTCTTGTCCTATACTTCTGTAAATGCTTTTTGGACATGTGTAGCACAATGTTTTAATATGCTTTGGACACTTAAGTACCCGTTTCCTAATAACATGAGTACAGTAATCACCTGTTTCAGTGTTTTATTATTATAGACTGTCATAAGTGAGCTCCTTAATCCTGAATTGGTGAGATCCAGATCATTGAGTTTTGTGTCTTTTGTGACTGTCCCTGTCATGCTGACATGGCTTAAGAGCATCCTGACATACACAAGTGCTCCTATTTCAGGTGTGTTAAGTCCAGGTGTAGTGCTCAGCAGGTTCCATCTTCAGGCAGTCTGTTGAAATGAGTCACCCAAAGCAGTACAGGACAGTGGAAGTGAATTCAGCTTCTATACAAATATTTTGAGAGTCAGCGGGTCCGTTGGCACTGAGACAGAAAGAGCTACAAGTCAATTGTTTCTTTGAAAGCTGGATGAAGTTGAAAGTGATGATGGATTGGTTTTTTTTGTTTGTTTTGTGGTTTTTTTAAACATTCAGTTGCCCTCAAAGCCAACAGAAGGAACCAGCACGGGTCAATGGTCATGAGGTTCGCTTCTTCACCCCTGTTAGACGCTCAGTGCGAATCGAGAGAGCCTCACTCCGATACCCTGCGTCCCTTCAGGACCATGATCTCTGCGTGGCTTCCTATAATGATCTGATGTCCAAGGAGGATGAAGAGAGCAGTGAAGAACAGAAGGGTGGTGAAACCAGCCCATCTGCTAACGACACTCCAATGTACATCTACAGACAGAATGAAGCGCTTAAGGACAAGGTTTTTGTCCAGCTCATCTGCGATGAAAGCGTTTAGTTTTAGATGCTGATTTCTAATCATCCAGTTTGTGATTGGGACAAAATTCACATGCTGATATTTTTTCACTAGTCACATGAGAAGGAGAAAAACTGTAAAATGTATGTGCATGCTTTGGCATTGTCAGATCTCACTCTTCCCTGTTAAGAAGATGAGTTTTATCCTTGTTACAATAGAACTTGATATTTTTGGTCATAAGCTGTTTTCTTAAGTTAGATGTTTCTCCCACTCACTAAAGGGAACTTATTAGGTTTATGCCTTTGGATCATTTTATTCCTCTAAATGATGTGGTGTACATATTTATGTAAAATAAATGTCAGTTTTTAAAAAACCTATACAATATATACAGTACCTGTGCTTTATTAATCTTTATAAAATATGTGGACATTACTACACAGCTGCGAGTATGACAAAGCACTTAGACACTGAAACCAGACAGAATCACGCCCACAAACTGGAGTTTCTTGTGCTAATTTTATAACATATCTGAGTTTCAAAATAGTACGTGATGAATCCTAAAATAACTGAGTATGTGTAACACACCCATAAATACTCTGCTAAAAGTGATGATTAGGAATGATTAAAAAGATATTAAACCGATGTGGCAATCAACACAGAGGAAGCAGAATTACCTTTTTATAGTACAGTTTAACCTAATGTAATACTAACCATGAGATAAGACGCAAATGGCACATCTGCATCAGACAACTAGTGTTAACCCAGTTTAACAAACTGTCTTATTACTTCCCTTACACAGGACTTTGGCTCAAACTTATTTTTATTTTGTGGTTCATTTTTTATAGAATGAAAAACCAGGTTTGAAATCTTAACTCACCTTGTATATCAGATTTCCTGGAGACTTGAGCTGCATACTTTCCTTCACTGGGGACGGAATGGACTTTGGCATCCATGTCCACTGCTAAATAACACAAACGTTGGTGTGCCAGCAAAGGGTTCAAGAGTGGTCAACCCTTAAATCCTGCAGGTTACCCTTTATCATTTTATTTTTTTAGTTATCAGACTGTTTTACTTCAGTTATCTGAAATATTTGATCAATTTAAAGCAGAGGTCAGAGGAAACTACTTTGACAAGATTTAAGAAAAGATTACGTCCCCAAGTTCCTCATACCACCACCTCTAAGCTGGTTTCTGCTACTAATACTGGAACACAATTAAGAAACATACTGAAGTTTATGGCTCAGTCATTTGAGAACCAGTAAAGCTGCTTTCTGTCCTATTACTCTAAGAGTTCTTGATTGTTCGCTGTGTGTCACAGGTATGTCTCGCTAAAGAGATTTTGTTCTCAGTGGGACACATACAACATACATAACGCTTGTCTTGTGACCTGCAGTCTGATTCACCAGCTGTTTGTATGTTGAGCTGATGTGCTATTTGAGTGTGGTGGAGGAATTACATTGTAACTTTGTAAAGACAAGTTTCCATTAATGTTAATACACAACTTAAAAATATACTATGATTTTAAATTCCACACCTCTTAAAGTCGAGATGAGCCCAAACCACAAACAGCCAGAGACTGAAAGTGTATAAAACTATGTGCTCTTATGAGGTTGAGCAATAATGGTTGCCATTAAAACCATAATTACATTATTAAGAAATTCTCTGATATCAGTATATCATGACATGCAAATGGAATTAAGATCACATCAATGATCATTTGAAGTTGTAAAACAACTGCCATGTCCTAAGTATTGAGCGGATCTAACGTAGTCATCACAGTATAAACCACTCATGGATGAACCGATGCCTGTGGCCTAAATTAGGCTGATTTTGACGATCTGATTCATAAAAAATTAAAATATTAATCCCGTCTGTTGTATTTTTCACCTAAAATATAAAAAAGTTTGAAATGCCACTGTGGTGTTTTTTTTTATTATTTTATTAAATAAGACGACAAAAAAAGAAAAAGAGATCATGGATTTATGTAGTAAGCAAAATAAAGAAAGCAAAATAAGCGAGGCATGTAAAGGCATGTTGCAGGTAATATCAGGAGAGCGCCAGTAAATCATTTTTTCTCTACACTCAAAAAAAAAAAACAGGTTCAGTTTATATTTTGGATCGCTACCATCACAACACACTTTCCGAGTATTGACGTGTAATTTGAAGCACCCACGTCACCTAATTTTATGGGCAAATATATTTTTGAATTTTCCAGGGTTAATTGTTGATAATAACGCCTGCGAGCTGGGTTATTCCATCGCTGTGACCTCTGCAGGCGTTCAGTGCTCAGGCGACGCACGGCGCTCCTGCGTCAGTGCGCTGCTCCGTCGGTTTAGCTTAAAAGAGGGCTCCAGACTGCGCAGCCTGAGGAACGAAGCGCGTCGCCGTCACATGCTCATACCAAGTCAAGCGCAGACTCGACTTAATAACACCACAAGCCGTTCATCACTGAGGGTAAGTGGCTTTTTGCGTTGCAGCTTATTTGCATTTCTACTCTTGGGAGAATTTAACTTAACATTGTGTGGTTGCATCTGGCATGAAGGCACTGCGAAAAAGTGAAGTTTATTTATTAGGCTTTTTTTATTGGTTATCTGTGTGCAAAATACAGAACTTTATGCTGCATGTGAGTAATGATTTGCAAGAAAAGCTATAGTGGGGAGTCCACTTTTCATTTTGATAATGCCAAAACCAAATGAAATGATAGAAGAAATGAGACAAAGGAAATGATCTTATTACGTGATGCTACTTTCCCATTCAGTGCTTCCACTATTGCTGCTAGGAAGAGGTTGCTTAGACTACCACCATGTTGATGTGACGAATGTGACGCGCTCTTTTTCTTAAACCAAAGCTTCAACTTAGTTTTGTCAATGGTGGAACAACAAGTGTGCGGACTCGCGTGAGAGTGGCACAATCAAAAAACACTCCATCAACACACTGGACATTAATTTTATTGCACATGTTATTAGCAAAATGTGCCGTTGGTTATTAGGCCAAGCCTAGAATATAGGCAGTGGTGGGATTTAACTAAATACATTTACTCAGGTAGGTACCTGTTAAATCTACTATGGCTTTACTCAGTGTGATATCAGTCTCCAACAAAGCCTTTATTTACATGATTTCAGTATTACTGAGGACAGAAACATGGTTAAAACCAGGTGATCATAGCCTGTTAAATGATTGTTTAGCTTCTTCTTAAGCCTCCCTAAGTCAAGGAGCATTTCCCTGATAAAGTTCTTTAAGTGACTGTAAAACTCCTGCCCCACATAACACTGCACCATATCTAAATTAAACACACTGTTTGGTCCTCTTTCATTCATAGCAAGTTTATCTTGACACTCAATTGCTCATGAAATTGGATTTAATGGGAATTAATCTTGCAGCCAGATGTGCAAAAATGCCCAGACGTTCCCTCACATAGCTGCAAGCAGTTTTGTCTGAAGCCTTGAGAATCACTGAGACTGAGGTTTGCCATGAGTCAAAAACATTCAGAGTTCCCGGACTTGAAATAAGGAGAACAGTTTCGGTTTAGGCTCACTATTTGTTACATGCACAGCAGTTGCAGGCTTGGCTATGAAACTGTTGCTCTCCGTCCGACAAAGCTCATTCAAATGTACAAAAGAAATACAGACAGGTAAAAATCAGAGATGAGAATCTTGTGAAAAAAGATAAATAGTGAAGCAAATAAAATTACAGCTGCAAGCAGCGTTGGTCGAGCCCTCGCACTCTGGCCCGTCGGGATTGGTATGTTTTGTTTTAAAGTGTAGACAATTAATCCTTTTTCTCCATTTTTAACATGTTTTTTAGGTCCATTTTGGGAAAATCGAGCTTTTATTTTGAAAGAGTTCAGTGCTTTTATTTTGAAAAACACAGGATGTGCCAGTGACCAGGTCAAAGTTTGATGGACATGGGTACTGGTAGCTGTGTGGTGATTAGACTTTAAAGCAGGCTTACAGAGGAAAGTACATGTAAATCAATGGAGAAGTGGATTAAACCAACACCTGTTTGAAATTGGACTGCTTGATCAAAGTGAGAGCTGCAGAAGTCAGGTATGAGTTCAAATTCCTCTAAAGAGTATGATCAATATCAAATTAATTCATTTTCAATGAAAGAGCTCTTATTTTGAAAGAGTCATGCTTTTATTTTGAAAAACAGAGGAAGTGCTCGTGAACATGTCAAAGTGTAACATGAGTGACATGAGTGCTGGATGCTGTGTGGTGAGGAAACAAAAATGCAGACAGACAGAGAAAACCTCATTCAATCCAATGGAGAAATTCATCAAACCCACACCAGAGCGCTCAAACATAGTTGGAGCTACAGTCTTTTTTAAAAATTTAAACGGGTCACAAGACTTGGATCTACAAATCTTGTATGTACTTTGTTTTGCTATCTCTTACGGGTTTTGAGTTATCACAGTTTAAGTTTTATCGTTTTTTCTGCTGGCTCTCAGATTTTATAATGGGTGTGTATTGCGGAA
>JAQNCA010000027.1:6024941-6043652 GCA_029783725.1 Acanthurus tractus
TCTTTTAGTGTCTTAATTGCTTAGACACAGTTCTGACAAAGACTCACCATTTCCTTAAACCTCAACACACTGTTAAAAACTTACCAACCCAATGGCTCGTGCATTTATCATCTTGGTCCAAAATCAAATGTTTCCTTTAGACAACACCAAGAAAATGGCAAAAACACAAACAACACAAGTGTTGGGTGTAAATAGGGGGGATTCATTCAAAACATTAAAGCCAAAAAGTTAAGTCAAGGTTTTCATCAAAGCCATTTGTAACTTTGTACATTCACGCTAGAATACCTTAATTCCAAAAGCTTTTTTTTTCCAATTGCAGCAAATGTGCAGGTTACTCAGTGCAAGCATCAGAGTTTCAGTCAGGTCTGGTTCATACTGTAAAATCCAACACACCACACATCATGTTCACTCTTTCATGGCAGTTGGGGGTAAAATGCCCTTGAACAGATTCTACTAACAGATCACCACTGTTGCCTCCTGGGGGTTTTTACCATGCACAGTGGTTGTGGTCGTACAGACTCCACCTGAGAAAATTTCCCACAACCTTCCTCTTTCTCTCCTGTGGTCCCCTCCATTACCTTCAGCTCTATGTTGATCCACTGTCTAAGCCAACTCAAGGCCTTTTTATTGATCAATTCTGAGGGTCTGGTTGATATGTGGACTGTTTTGATTGTGTCAGTGTCTGGTGATCAAACACTTAATAGAACTCTGCTGAGTAAGAAATTGTTTTGGGACTGAAATTGATGCTTAGGTTGATATCTGAGCCGAATTTCCATGTCAAGGTTTGTCATCATAAAAATGTCTTAGATGTAGTCTTGAGGGGGTGACAAGGGGGTGGGGTAGAGGGTCAACAAAAGTAAGATTGAAGAGTGACTGATTTTACTGACACAGCTGCTGCCAAAAGGGAGGAATCTGGTCCTTAAATACCCCAGTTGTTATCTGTCATTTGCATGGGACAAATCACATGTTCTCATACTGACTAATGTAAACTTCTTTGCTGTGTGCAGTTACATGCTGTTGTCACTGTTTGTCGTTCTTCTCCTTACATGTTCAGTGGTGTAGAAAGTATTAAAAACACTGCGCCTGTGTAAACTACATCTGCAACAGATGATGTCCAGAGTAATTGTCTAAAGAGTGTGATGTGCCTTAACATCTGAAATCTTGACCTCGGAGTAAAAGAAAAGCTGGCATCATATGGTTGAAATACTATTTACTTTTCAGATTAAGACTTGACATCAGAAAATGGATGTGATGAGCATTTTTAAGTAAACAGACAGGGATCAAATCACTGATTCACAACTGTCTTGGCTCATGCAGCCTTAAAAAAAAAGTTCTGTCTAATTGTTAACATTTGTTAACATTTCAGAAGAGGTCATTGAATGTATATCAACAACATTGATAACTGCCTCACCAAAGAGAATTTTCCCCTCCAAAAGTCTTAGATGGCTCAGCTTTTTTATGCCAATTCTTCACAAAATAGCAAAAATAACAGTAACATAAAGGTAAAATACATGTGAATAAAAGTGTGTCAGATTTAGTTCCTCTCAAATTTCTTTGATACCTGCATATGTTTTAATTGAGATATTGTACCTTGCTTTAAATAGAATTTCCCAATCCATAACTTTTTCTTGAAACATAGTATTTTTACATTATTGAAATGTAACTATTACTAAAGTAAAAAACACTACTTCTTTTACCACTTGCAATACAACTTTTTTACTTGCAGGAAATAAGATGCTGCTATGTAATATTGTTTAAGTTCATAGCCTTTAAAATTATGTTGAGTACAAGTTACCTTGGACTTTTTGCTTGCTGTGTTCTACCAACTTTACATAAAAGTGACTAATCATGAAAATGGGGAAGCATGAACAGATGTCTTGTCAATAAATAATCTGCAGTTGTCCCGCAGAGACACCTGTTGTATAATACAGATACCGCAACAAACTGAAATAGAGCTGAAATCCTTAGTTGACTTCTAGTCAATCAATAGAACTTGCAACAAATTTGGTTTTGTTTCAGCTTTAAAACAAAAATGTCCAATTCCTGAGGATAAGAATATCTCACACATTTTCTTACTGTTCTGAAAACGTTCTGTTACATTAAGTGTCTCTGTATTTTGAACTTTTTGTCAGACTATCAAGCAATGTAAAGACTCATGCTAAAACAATTTGAAATTGTAATTAGAACTAATTTTTTTTAATTTGCTGGAAAAAATTATGTGAAAGTGACCTGCTTGTTCATAAATGAAAATAAACTTTTACCTGAAGAATAACATGGAAGACCCAACATTTCTGTTGCAGTCTTCCTGTAAAGAGTGATCTCCACCCTAAAGTGGGAGGATAAAAAGACCACACCTCTCCTGAGCAAAAACCTTTTTTATTTCTCGTTGAAAGGAACTTGGTAGAATATTACAGCAGAACACACGACTGAAACAGCTGCCATTTCACGTAACACAGTACAGGAAGAAGGATGTAGTTCAATCTCATGTGTAATATTATATATAGTATATTTATATCAATAGAAAAGAAAAAAACTATTGCTCCCAGGTGTTTATTTTTTTTTTCATATGGCATTTCTGCATTTGTTGTGTTGAAGTGGGTAAAGTAAAATTCAACGAGAGGTTTACACACCAAAGGAAGTGGGACAATGAAAGTGACATTCCCCAAAGCATGGGAACTTTGTGGCTTTTTTATTAGGCTGAGAAGTAAACTTTAAACTTTTTTTTTCCATTGCAAGAAATAAAACTTGAAACCGCTCTCAAAAATGGATAAATACCATCATACAGCAATCAGAATATGCAAAAGAAAAGAACACAAGGCGGCTCCGCATTAGAGCAGGCATGCAAAAAATTATGTTTTGAAAAGGAGCACTAAAGACAAAACGTCGATGATTGCAGGTTTCTATGTTTGCGTCGTATGGCAACTGATGGAAAGCCAGTTTATGAAAAAATATGGTTAAACGGTTGGACTGAAACGAGGGGACAGCTCGATGTTCTGTAAAGTGAACTGGAGTGCTGAGTGTTTGCTGACAAACTACTTCAATGAAGTTGTTTCTAGAAATTGCTATAACATACTGTGTTATCAATTTGTTGTACTCTTCTTAATTTCCTCTAAGGAATAAAAGAAATGTTAGGAAAAAGCAGGTATGAAATATCACCCTGGACAGTTGCATCCAAGTTTAGTGTTTTTAAATAAGCCACTTTAGGCAGCATTATCTAATAAATGTCTCATATTTCTAAGACATATTTCAATATATCTCTTTTGAAAAATAATTCTATCTATACTTGATCTTTTTAGTAAGTAAATCTCTTTCCAGTATATATTTTTTCTTTTTTTTTCTCCTTTAGGTACAGCACCCCACTATGGGTTTTGTTTTCCAAAAGCACCTAATTTTTCTTACAATCAGACTGAATATTGCTTCAGTCATTAATGGTCTGAGTTCAAGATTAAAGGATCCAAATGGCGCACCCTAAATGAGTCAACAAGGTCAATTCCCTTGAGACCATAGCTCAAGCCCGGCAATATTAAGCTTTTAACTTGAAAAATCATGACCAGGAGGCCTGATCTCACCGTGTCCCCTTAGCTGAAAAGGTCACAGGGGTCAGATGTGGGCCCACATCGCTTGAGACATCATCAGTTGCCACAGACGTCTCGGCTGCAGCATCTGGTTGACCAGCTCTGCACGCAAAACCTCAAGGATGATGCACAGGCACAGGTAATGCTGATATACCCCAAAATACTGAGACAAAAGAAGCCACGCGTGAGCAGGCCTCACCACATTTCAGCTATTGGAGCAGGAGGTTTAGCACCAGAGGGATGGCCCAGGAGGGACAGAGAGAGATGGAGGGAAGGGGGCAAGGGAGAAGGGAGAAGGGGGGGTCATTTGGACTCATCTGGATTGTCCACAGAATCCAAATGAGTCATGTGCTTGTAACAGATCACCTTATGGGACCTGGGCCGAGTGGATGTCCTGCGATGCCAAGGATGCCCCCTATAGCTGAGACTGTGGCTCAGAGTGTTGTGGGTCTGTCTAGGCAAGCAGTCCGTTATAGGTCATTTTAGACAAAAACACACACACACACACACACACAGCCATGGTGAGTGATGCAGATGCTCTGTCTCACTCCCACTCTGCACCTGCTGGTATGAGTATGTCACAGACTACAGGTCAGCGCCAGGTGAGCTCTTACCATTGGATATCAACCAGGAAGTGGGACTGGTAGCCTACTGCTGTTTCTTGAGCACTGTCAAACTTAATTTGCTGGGCTACATGTGAGGTTATCAAATAGACAATCAATATATATAGATATATATATATATATAGATATATTGTTATATATTTTTTAATCAATGGGGAATCTCATACAGGAGCTGACTTCTGCAGTCCGCACTCATTTAACATCCACCTAAACTTTAGAACATGATTCTCTTATATAGACAGTAATTTCTCAGTCAAATATACTTTTTTATTTTAATCCGTTGTTTTAGCATTTTAAAGTTCGATTCGTCATGCACAGAATAGTCGTTCCTCTCTCTGTGTTTATCTGTTTATCACCAGGCTTTGCATCATGTTGTCAACTTCATCACAAGTAAGTTAGCCACCTCTCCATCAATCGTCGTCCACGTCGTCGCCCTCCGACTCCTCTCCGGCTCTCCTCTCGTACATCTTATCCCGGTGTCGCTCCTGGATCTCTTTCATTTCCTCGGCGTAGCGGCTGAACGCTCCCCCAAACTTGCTCCACGCCTTGAATGGGATTGTTATAGAGTTTCTGTAACTGGGCTTCACTTCACTCACCCGTAAGAAAACTCCGTACTTGTTGGATCCTACGTCAAAGAAGAATCGTTTGGAGTCCACCATGATCGAGGTGCCCTCCGGAAGCTCGCTGTAGCCCCCGGCCCCTCCGCCACCGGCCAGCTCCTCCTCATCTCCCCCGTAGTCGTCTATCAACTTGGCCAAGGCGTCGCGGAACTCTATCAAGCCCTGGGCCGGGAGTGCGATGGTTTGACCGGCCTGCAGGCCAGCCCCGGGGATGCCACCCACTCCGACTCCAAAACCGGGGCCTCGGTTGACGGTCTGTCGGATCCGGAGAAACCGCCCCCGCTGGTTCTCCTTCAGATCGAGGTAGTATTTTCGGTTCTCACGCACCAGGAATTCGCTCTTCAAGGCCCGTCTAGGCCCGGTGTCATCCCCACCGGAAGATTGAGCGATCTGCTCCGGAGTGCTAGGCCCAAGCTGGGCGTAGTGCTCTATGAAATCCCCCAGGTAGTCGCGGAACTCCGCCGCAACTGACATAGAGAGGGTCAGCCGACTTTTCGAGCCCCCGGCGCCGACCTCGGCGATTTTGATGAACCGGCCTTTGGCGTTCTGCTTCACATCAAGGTAGAAGCGTTTGTTCTGAATGTCCAGCCGCTTGGAGGCCAGCTCCTGGGTCTCCGAGTCCCGCTGGTAATGCTGAAACCCGCCGCCGCCTCCACCCCCTCCGCCGCCGCTACTGCCACCGCGCTCACTGCCACTGTCCCCATCCGCCATCTTCACCACCAGCAGCCCGTCTCTCTGCGTATCTTTGACCCCCACCCCCCTTGCTTCCCGAGCTCGCCGAAGAAACCGGACGCTGGCTGCTAAGCTCTGATTGGCCGTTTTTGCTGCCAAATACAACATCAGATACAGTGCTTGAGATTTCATTCGCCAATGATTCTGCCTATCATCAAAATATAACTGCCTCCTGAATGACATTCGAGTACATACTGTATTTACGAGCCACAACAGCTCTCCATGTCAGCATAAAACTCAAGTTTAACGTATGTGCACGGCAGATACTTGGTCAGTAGGTGTATTTACTGCTGTTGTAACCTGTTTTTGAATGCAGCAAGTAAAAAAATATCTGTATCTTAGGACGTTATCAATGCCCTTGCAAAGAAATGTATGAATTAATTCCAACTATGACCTCCTGGTCATGTATTTTGTACAATTTTAGGATGGATGCCCCTGGAAGGACACTCTACACACAGTCCCGCCTACTTGTTGGTTTCGTGCGCAAAAGCAGCACGATGATCTTAAGGTGGGGGATGGGTAAATGTTCTGCAAGTCGTTTGACGATTGGTCGAAACAAAGATTCGAAGTAACAACACACTCTCTGATTGGCTTTCCAGTCTCCCACGAGGGGTCTCATGCGAAAGATCTCCGAAAGGGTTTATTGTTTCTTTGCTTTCGGGAGCCGAAATTGTTTGCTATCTACTCAGTTCAACCATCAAGTAACGAGACGGAAAAATGGTATGTGCGCTTTGGCTTATGCTAGTTGCAATGCGGGGGCTATCGGTATAGTTGTGCGACAATTAATGCGCAAGTGTAGAAAGTGCTGTTTTGAATTTGAACTGAGGAAATTCGACCAGAGGGTGTGTGAATAAAAAGCTTGCTGAAGAGCTAACAGATCGCTAACATATTAGCATTAACGTTAGCGCGAGAAGTCCAAATTTTGTTTATATTCGGTTTAGAATAACAATAGATTTGCCGCGATTTGTCTTTTTTCGGCCAGTTCATCAAACTACCACAAAAGAAGTATTAACTTGATTTCATGGGCATTTTTTTGTACTTGGTATAACGTTAGCCTTTCTGAAAGGTGGATTAGCAACCATTCGGAAGCTAACGTTAAGTTTAGCTTTCTTATTAGCTTAACGGTTTGTGAACTGTTAGTAACGTTGGTCGAGCCCAAGTCTTTCGCAATAAGTCTGAAAAGCAATAAGAATGAATCAAAATGACTGTGTGATTCAAATGCGGATAAGTAACTCTGACCGACCGACTCGGAGACCGTTTAACAGTGATATAATATGTGAATGAAAACTGAAAATCTGACCGTCTCAAAGCAGCGCGTCTGCTTTCTGTTAGCCGCGGGGTCACTGGCAGCAGTCCACTGACAGCTTCTCGTGTTTTTGACAGAAAGGCAAAGTGTTAGTTTTTGTTCATATTACAAGTTTATTTCTAGGTTTAATGTTCGTAATGATTGTTGGCAGTTTTCGTTGCCGCCTTCTTTTGTTATGTTTTATTTTTGATTGGCGGGAAAGTGATAATAGTTAACCGGGCATCCGTAACGTGACCCAGTGAAGTACCAGGATGCTGTGCTTTATGTTTATTTGTACATCTGAGGCTTTTTTGAGCTATAACTCAACCAGAGTGTGCTAACATGTGTGAACTCCCGTGTTCAGCAATTCGAAAATATGAGATGTTTTTGTTGTGTTAATATTTTGATTTACAGGGCATACAGCCACATACAACCCAGGCTGGGTTTTACTTCTATCACTTGTCTGATTTGTTGACCTCTGTTGTTTCATGCTGAAAATTTGTTGAAATCCCTCCATGCAGGCTGGTGGCAAGGCAGGAAAAGACAGTGGCAAAGCCAAGGCAAAAGCAGTGTCGCGCTCCCAGAGGGCTGGGCTGCAGGTAAATCTCTGTCTATCCTCACGGCCATTTGTGGGTTTACTGCATGCTTTATTTGCCTTTCTCCTGGATTGCAAAGGGGTTTCCCCTTTGATATACTTAAACCGCTATTTGGTGTCTGTTTCCTGTCAGTTCCCAGTGGGTCGTATCCACAGGCACTTGAAGACTCGCACAACCAGCCACGGTCGTGTAGGAGCCACAGCAGCTGTCTACAGTGCTGCTATCCTTGAGTACCTCACTGCTGAAGTAAGCTTTTCCCATTTTGTTGATGTTTGTGTCCAGCAGTGGCATTGATCATCAGATCATTCAATGTTTTTGTGTCAGACGGTGCTGTTTACAGTCAGGTCTTTTTGTTGTCATTTTTGATTCTCAGGTACTAGAGTTGGCGGGCAACGCCTCCAAAGACTTGAAGGTGAAGCGTATCACTCCCCGTCACTTGCAGCTGGCCATCCGTGGTGATGAGGAGTTGGACTCCCTTATCAAGGCAACAATTGCTGGAGGAGGTGAGCTGATAATACTGCAAAGAGATGAATTCTGTATTTTTCCTACCTTCACACACCAAGTTTTTTTTGTGTCTTTGTTATATCCTTGTCATACTTGCTATCCTAATGTCAGTGTGCTCTGCTAAAACACATCCTATAGAAATATTTTTCTCCCACAGCTAGCCTAACATAAGACATTTAATATCAACAATGTTTTTTGTTTTTTCTTTATTTCAGGTGTCATTCCCCACATCCACAAATCCCTCATTGGCAAGAAGGGCCAGCAGAAGACTGCATAGATGCCATGTTGACCAGAAATTTTGGGGCTTGGGCTTTGATTGGACCAGGAGTTCACATTTGTTCTTTTTTATTATTAATATTATAGCAAAAGGAGAGTGATTGTTAGGCTTTGTGTTGTAATATTTTCCCATAACTAGAAAAAAAAGTACAGAAAACCCCTTAACAAAAAAAAAACCCTTTGTATGTTTATTGTAGAACGCTTGACTGGGAAGTTCATGATTATTTCAAAAGGTGACAGTGAATTTGTTTGATTGGCCTGGGACTCTGTAATGTTTTATACTGAAAAGAAATTGTTAAACATTTTTTATATAAAAAACTTGTTTTGTGGTTATTTTCCTGAAGTTACAATATTTACTATATTACAAGTTTTTAAGAAGAAGATTTTGGTTTTTGGGACAGAGGTATGGATAACAGCTAAATGTGAGATGGTGCTTTTTTCCTTTGGACTTACTGTAATATTTTGAGCTGCACAAGGATAGTGATGTATTAAAAGTTGATTTTTTTTACATCAAAATGAGAAATCATTGAAAGCTACTTATTGCAACTTTCTTCTATAATGTTTTGTGTTTGTTTATAGCAATTCAGAAAATGTATTAAGTGTGATCCTCTGCTGTAAGGATCAGGTGACCATGATTCTGCAGATCTTGCCTCACTATGGATTCATCTGTCAGGTACATATGAATATAGATCTGGTACCTTGATATTTGGAGAGGTGAGTCGAAGATTGGGAATCTGGCAGATGGGAAGCATGTCAGTGCGTTAAAAATGTATCCACAGTTTCTAAGTGTATGCACAAGCTGAAATGTCCCAACTCCAAGTATTACATTTTACAAGTAAAAGAAGTCAGTCTTTTTTTAAAAGCCACTGTTCAGGGAAATGACTGCATATTTTATCTTTGAATAAATATCCATTGCATGTTTTCCTTGGCTTGGTTTGAAACTCCTACTTGAAAATACTTTTGGAATAATGAATTTGTATAAGTCATGTTCCACATGCTTTGATTGTCCAACTATATGAACAAAGTCGCAATATATTTTTTTAGTTTTGTTTTCAAATATTTTTTTACAAATAATACAGTAGTTGCTCTAGAAAAAATAAAACACCGTTTGAGTTTATGCATTTTCTTAACAATTGTTATTGTGGTTCTATTTAAGTTAAGAAGAGCCTGTTCTTATTTTGAAAAAAAGTAATTAAGTCATGGATTTGGTCACCTGATCATTTATCAAATTTGGCATTACAAACTGTCTCAGCACAGGAGTTCTCCTGCCAGTAGGGGGAGACACTGATATTTGAATTAACATCTTTGCTTTTCCCTAATGATCAGTAAGTATTTTAGTACTGGGATAAATAAAAATATAGTTTTATTCTTTAAATTTGCCAAATCTGCACATAACATGCATCAAACTGTGCAGACAACCCCTAATAAATCTATGCCACATTGAGGTACTGAAACATTGCCAACATTTATCTTTTGGTATGTTGTTTCACAAGACCTTTTACATAATTGTTTGTCAGTTAAATACATGTGTCAATCTGCCACAATAATTTAACATTTTGGCATCATTGTTAGATTAAAAAGGGTTGAACCATGCTCTTAATTTTGATTGTAAATGGTTTGAAAATTATCAAAAGAATTGAAAATTAAAACATTATGGAAAATAATATGGAAACATGCAGTGACACCAGTTATATTATTCATCATAAGGGGTTTTATGAGCTACACTTTGTCTGGTCCCTTCCCCCAGGACCTGTTTGCCATGTGACCCTACCAGGGGCACAAAGCCCCGGACAATTGAGCTCCTGGGATCATTGGGACACGCAAACCCTTCCACCATGATAAGGTGGTAGCTCAGGGAGGGGGGAGAGTCATGATAAGCATGATTATTCACAAATTCACAATTTCTGCTATCCAAGGGTGAAATATGTCAGTGCTTACTCTGCTTGCTTGTGACTGTTTCTTGTGTTGCATTTGTGGTGATTTTTTTCGTAACGGCGCTGTTGATGATGCTTTCAACTGTGGTGCGTGTCTGTGTGTGTGTGTGTGTGTTTGTGGAAACACCTCAACCTTGAAAGACTTCACTTTGGTTAATATTGCCTTTCCAGTGGCAGGAGAACAGCTCAAGAAAACATTCATACTTCTGTAAATATTTGTGGAGGGAACACTAATGTAGGTAGAACTGAAATGTTTTCTGTTAAAATTTGGATTTCTGTGACAGATCATTAAGGAAGAACAATGTCTGGTTTCTCCAGACTAAAAGTCCTCATAAAAGTAAAGTATGTACAAAATGACTCAAATTTACTATCAACAAGAGAAGCTATGATTATATCAAAAGGGATTGTGTTGTCAAGTTTAAATTGCAACCACGACTAATGCAGACACATGACTCACATACCCCTCAACCACAGAGAAAAAAAAATTCTAGACATAATCCAGATTAAGTGTTTTTTCCAAGGATGTAGGCTTGGTGTTAACATTGGTAGGGACACGATCAACCCTGCAGGCCCTGCCGACTCCACGTAAGCCATTTGAGTAGATTACAGCTGTGTCAGGTAAATAAAAAAACAAACAACTCACTAACCCACTGTATTTGACTCCCAACAGCAGCCAGAGTTAATGATTTAGAGCTGAACATAGCAGAACATTTAGCAACAGGAGGAGTTAGTGTTTCTGTCAGCCATTAAATCTGATGCTCCTCGTTGCTTTGTACGCTGGATCTGCAAAGAGGCAGTTGTTTGTGGACACATTTACAATAAGGTTTGATGTTGTGTTTTAAGAGAGCCCAGCTGACTCAAGTGGCCCAAAAGATCAATCAACTGATCAAGCAGTGCAACTTTGAAATATAACTTGGAAAATGAAAATGAAAACTTCAATTAAACATGCAAGATGATGTTCTGTCCTTGTGCCAAGTTCTGGTTATCTACAGCAACTTGTCTTCTCAAGTATTTGACCGTGAGCATGTTTATAAAGAAGCATGAATAAATAAAATGCAGAAGAATCGTCATTCCGGGGACTCCAGAAAAAATTTAGATGATTACGTATGTTAGGTGAGTTACGAACAGCCGCAGCTGCTTTTCCTGCGCTGCTGAGAGTTTCTTATTGAGTCATTTCAGCGCACTTTTCTTAAAATATTCAACTATTTTTCAGGACAATAATTTTTACTCCAAGTATTCAAATACTTCAAGTTCTTTCTGGCAGCGATAAAGCTGCCTAGGTTGAGGTGATGGATGAGCATGTAGAGCATCATTCATTAAGAGATCCTAGTTTTCTGTACTGCAGTTCATTTTTAAAACTGAAGTCACAATCTTTCCTCAGTCTTTTCTGGACTTTCACCAAAACTTAGTTGGCATGTTGAAAGGAATAGAGTGCTTTATAAGACTGTCAGATATCAGTAAATAATGCTCAATGGGTTCATCCTATTTCCAGAGAGATTTCCCTCTCTATTTCCCTCTAACCCAAGCCAGAGAGTCTCCGAAAAGGAATAGAGTTTGCAGCGAAAACAGACACCAGCAAACCCAGTGAGGTGCCAGTGGAGTCTGTAAAGGCAGAAAGCACCAAAAGAAAGACCAACACTGAAGCAGAGTCAATCAGCAAGAAGCAGAGGGTTGCAAACACCAACACTACTGGTCCGAAAGAAGTGTTAGAGGAGACAAAATGTATGACAGAGGCCACTGCTGAGCAGCCACCAGCAGCACAGACTCCCAGGACAATGAAGAGGGAGAGTGGTTGTGACCTCTCCAAGAGGCCCTGCAGTGTTTTGACCTTGAGACGGGATGAGGGGAGCACACTGTACACCATCAAACCTAACCAAACCTAACCTAACCAAACCAAACCAAACCTAACTTAACCTAAGAAAAAAGAAAATAATCCTTTATTTAAAAAAAAAACTAGGGAAAAAAATGTGATTTAAAGCAAATTATAATTTAATAAATACAAGTTTCATTTTACACATGATGAAATTTTCTATAATTTATAAGGGTAGAAGATTTTACCAACTTCCATATTAACAACCACTGATTTCAACCAGTGTCCAACTGTGGTTTAAAATAGAGAAATATATGTCTTTCACAACTATAGTTAAACATGACCATGTGTGTGTTGCAGACTTTTAGGCTGAGTACTTGCAGCTTGACAAGCTCTGAGAAAGAGGTCTCATTCAGTTTATGCTGGTTTCAGAAAAATAATGCTTTCTTTTTCCAGTAAGTATTACCTTAGTATCCTCACACCAGACATACACACATGCAGTCGTCATTTCTTTTGCTGTACTAAGTAATAGTAATTCCCTCCTGTAGATGGCGATCAAACACATTCCTTACGAAGATGGAGAGAGTTGACCAATGGTGAGCTTTCAGTACCAACGGTTAAAATTATACAAATAATTGTTTCCTTGTAACTTTGTTGTTGAACACACATACTTAAATCATTTTGTTTTATACACTCTTTCCTTTAGGTCTTAAATGGGAAGACATACATGGTCCCAGATGAGGTATGTCTGATGCAGAAAGCAACAGATGGAACAGAGTCGCTTAGGAAATCGGCAGTCATGTCATTATTCGATTGGTATGATGTGGACGCAGAGGTTCTCCTGGTCATGGAGAAACCAGTTTCCTCTGTGGACCTGTACAACTACCTGTTTAACAACAAGGGTGCTCTGAAGGAAAACCTGGCTAAGTTACTGAAGCTGGTTGGGGTTTGTTTCTGCGTGAGAATTCTGTGTTTCCTCAAATCTGCACCTAGAGGTTATTGTATTTGGCTCTGATAAAAAAAAAAGAAGTTCAGATTTTTCACCACTTTTCAAACATCGACTCTATGAAGGGATCCTATGTTGTAATCATAGCTTTGCTATTTGTTAATTAACTTTATAGTGATACTGGATTTTTTTGTAATCTGTGTTGAGTTGTCCCACAAAGTTTTACTCAGGGTAAAATGTTTTGTTGTGACAGATGGAAAGCTACATTCACTCATGTCCCTATATTGATGTTACATGCAGCTTTGCTTTGCATTTTGTTTGGCCCAATGCCTGCTTGCATTGTGTGGTCTTTGTCGCCACAAATGTGTAAATGACACATCGTCCCATACTAGGAAAATCCACCTCCACTCTTTTTTCCTAATTCTCTTTGTCTTTGAACATCATGAAGCAGCTGGTGGAGGCAGCCATCAAACTGCACTCTGAGGGAATTTTCTTACGGGACATCAAAACAGAAAATGTCCTGGCTGAATTCAGCTCGGAAGCCTCTCGAGTGCGAGTCATTGACTTAAGGTGTGGCTGCTTCATTAGGAAGAAACTTTACGCCACTTAGCTGGTATGACATCTGGCCATTGCTCCTTCTTTTTATTCATCCGTGGATAAAAAGATGGAGGGATGACTTTGAGTAAATAATACTCGTCATCTCTTGTTGTATATTGTGGAGTCGTCTGGCATACCTTCCTCCAGAGTTTTACATTCAAGGGAGCTATGAAGCTGGCCCAACCACAGTCTGGCAGCCGGGCATGTTGCTGTATGAACTGCTGGATGGACACAAAAAATTCAAAACCTCTGAGTTTCCCAGCACAACAGTGAGATGCTTCAGTGAGCTCAGGTTGATATAAGTGTCCCAAGGTAAGACAATGCTGGTGGCAATACCAACCTAAGCTGGCAGCCATACTAATAGAGAGCAAAGCTTTGTCTCTTTATGTCACTATCAGTCTCTGCAGCTTCAACCGTCGTCTTTGCTTTCTCTTCTCCGACTGCCAAGATTTCTTGGGGATGTGTTTGGTTGTAAACTGGAGCTGATGCAGCTGCGTCCGTGGTTAAGATAACCCTCCACCCACAAAACACATCCGAGCATTTCCTGGATTAACTGAAGCCTTCTTTTTAAATTAATGCTTAAAGATATTACTAAATGAATTGAAATTAGTTTTTGCTTTTAGTTTTTTTTATGTTAGAATAACAGTCTTGAGTTGCTACATAAGGATTTTTGAGTTTTTTTTTTTTTTCTTTAAATGTGTCACAATATGTGGATCTGCTGCTTTTGATCATCTCCCCAGTATTTCTTAAATATTTTAATAAGGTGTACAAGACAACATACAGCATGGAAGATTAATAGAGCTGCAAGAAAATGAGTCGTTCTTCTGCAGCAGTCTAACAAACACAGACTGCTATTTACAAATTGGTGCTTGGACAGTCACAGTGTATGGCCATAGTGTGTTGGTATTTGTGTTTTATAATGTTTTCTAACAACATGATATAACAGAAGTTTTTCTGAGTGGTCATTTAAATGTGTGTTTATTTTTTATTCTTAAACAAACACAGGTCACTTTGAATATCACATGTCCATCAAGCTTATTTGGAATTCTAATATTACAATATAATATAACACAATATATTTTAAAAAAAAATCATATTACATTTAACATAGGTGAAATTATATGCTTTGTGTCATGTTTAAAGTAATAATTTTCCAGACCAACTAATTTAAAATCAGCTCTCTTAAATGTTATTTGTCACAAATGCAAATTATGTTAATAACTCAGTGTTTATGAATTTCTTAACATCAGCCTCTAAGATGTAGATTTTTAAAGTTGCATAAAATTAAAATACTCAAGTATTTGACCAAAATAGTTGAAAATTTAAAAAAAGAATATTTTGACTGGAAGCACTTAAAATGTGTATTATTTATATAACTCATGTTTGGCATGACTCACAGTCCCCTGAATCACTCAGTGGGATAGACACACACACAGTTGCCTTGGATAACACTGGTACAGACTAATTGACAGCTTACAGGGTTTCAGAGCACACACAGTCCAAACAACAGGAGCTGTAAGTGTAAGGAATACCAAGGGTGTACGTTCGGTATCAACATTGTAGGGACATGATCACCCACCCACCCCAACACACACGTACTTGATAAAAAAAAAAAAAACATGAGTGTTTGATGCTGATAAGTTGATATCAGTTGACATTATTTCAAATCGCTTTAATTTTACTATTTTAAGTTGTAGTAGCTAGTTAGGTAACTAGCAGCTTTGTATTTCAAATAAATGTTGATTCAGGCTAGTTATTAGATTCGCCAACTAGCTTTGCCTATTACCCTACTCATGCTCTCCGTGGAGAAAAAGCTTCTTATGTCTCGTCTCTTTCCCAGGGTGGAACAAAAGAACAAAATGGACTGGCAGGGCCAAATTTATTTTATGTACTTTGTAGGTGACAAGGAAAAAGTCATCAAAAATTTTTTCTGCCAAGATTGAGATTCAGACTGACAAACAGCCCTGATGACTTACGGTTGCTGGGTATTAACTAATCATGCACCTTCTCTGTCTGAAAGTAAGTGACATGAACCTTCAGATAGTCCCCTCCCTTTCAGCCAATGAGGTGCTAACAAGGCAAATTTGGTCATCTTGGAGATGTAGCCATGGGTATAGTGCCGCGGAAGCTCACTGGAACAGCACTCTGGAAGTTTTTCGTCTGGTGAGGAAATAGTATTCTAGCAGTTAGTGTAATCGTATTGAAATTCTTTTAATTAAATTAAAAAGGTCAGAATCAGTTATTTGTTTATTCTTACTCAAGATCCAAGCATCACTTGGATGCTTGTGTATGTCACACAAGACAGACGATAAAAACAAACACAATGGTCAGTTATAATTCTGAAAATTAAGGTGACTTGATTGATTCACAGCTTCAACTTATGCATTGAGTAACATCATGAACATGAAATAAGATACTCACATACTCTGTAGCCTAAAAGGGGCTACAGGATTTTTTAGTATGACCTCACTCAAGTCAGAAAATTAAGCAATGGTCAACATTTTGGAAAACAAGGTTTTTCCTAAGAGTAATGGGAAGACTGATATCGTTCTGCAGTAAAAACAGCATGGAGCCACAGCTGGTTAGCTTAGTGGCATAAAGATTTAAACAACTGTAAATAGCTTGACTGTGTGTGACCAAAGACAACAAAATGAGCTTCACACCCCCAAAGTTTACAAATGAACATACTCTATCTCGTTATTTTTGTGGTTTTGACATGGCTTTTGTGTCAAACTATTTCTCGGCTGAGTGGGGAAAAACTTCTTCATAATAACTCTAAGGTGCAGGAAGTTACTACACAAGGCCAAAAGAGAAGCTTTAGCGGTGCTGTAAGGCAGATTTTCTTTTATCTATGGACAGAGAAAAGCCAGCTGTTTCCCGTTTCCTGTCTCAGTGCTAAACTAAGCTAAACAAGCTAGTGGTGTTGTATGGCTATAGCTTCATAATTATCAACGAGGATGAGAGTAATTTTTATGATAAACTCTGCAAAAAAGTGATCATGCTTATTTACAAAGAAGTGTTGACTGTTTCTTAAAGGCGTGACGGTTAGCAAACCAGATTTATATTTGTATTTTGTTGATTTGTTTGAAATGACCTTATTTTTGTAGAAATTCTATGATTTAACAGTCACTTGAGACAAGTCTGACTGAACTTTTGTTCCTTAACAGAAACATAAGAGAGTCTAACTATGGATTTCTCCTTTGTATCCCAGCACCCCAGCATGCTCATCTCATTATTTTTTTTGTTCAGTTCCTGTCGGCAGAAGTGTCAGAATATCTCCTCATTATATAAGCTGCAAATGATGTGGAAGACATGAGTGATGAGACTGCAGAAGAACAAGCAGCTCTGGGGTGACAGGAACAGAAAACTGTGGTTCAGAAAAAGAAACAAAAATCACAATCACTACTAAAGTTTTGTTTACTCATGTCTGACTCAGAGGTGTAATGATGCTGAAATGATAAATCGTGCTGTTTTTGACTGCGTGGTGGCTCACAGCCTGACACTGACAGCGAGGATCTTATTAAGACACTAACAGGACTGACCTTTGCAGGGACAGCAGTCGCTCCACTGATATCCAGAGGCTAACAGCTGGACTTTTCTTTGCATGAAAAAACCTCAAAACTGAGTTACTATTTAAATATTAAAGTTCTGTCCAACGGTCAGCCACAAATTGACATGACCCATTATAAAGATTTGACGGTGACCAAACATCTTTTAAATCAGGCACAGACTTCTGCAGCTTTGCTGAATTTGTGTGTCTGAATTTGCTATTTAGGTCTTTTTAAAGAAAAGCTATTCTAGAAAACAAGACAAAGACTCAACAGCTGTGGCTCTCTGAGGCTCTGGCATTATGGTGTTATAAAACGCTAACATGCTAATGCATACCTGTACATTCACACAGACAATGCCAACATGTCGATGATAAGCAGTATGTTCACCATGTGAACTATAATTGTCAACATGCAACAACATTTTACAAATTAAAATTTTGACCTGATGAACCTGTTTTATGACAGTTGCAATCCCCAAATCTATGACAAATCATACTGCGGTGGACATGAATCTAGTCTAAGGGCTATAATAAATTTTCTAAAAATCCATCATTTAGTCATTATGACATTTTGATCCATACCACTTGGTGGCGCTACAGGAGAAGTCAAAATAAGCAGAATTTAGTGTCATAGAAAAATAATTGCATTGGAGTGAATCTCTGATTTTTCAATCTGAATCAAGATGGGGACCAACCAACATACTGATATAGCTATATAGCTAAAATCACATATCAAACTTTTTTTTTTCTAAAAATGAGCTGTGATTGGCTAATCAGAGAAGCAAAACACTGATCAATTGGAAGAGAGGCAAAAATACTAGGATTTGACTCTGAAATAAAGCAAACCGAAATTGTGAAGATTGCCCCTTAAACAGATCATCACACCTTCCAACATAAAGCTGATGGTGAGAATAACTCAGGAAAGTTAGTTATGAAACAGATGTAAACTCAGAAACCCCAACACATTAATTAAATGTGGCTTCAGCTGTACTGTCCACATGAGTGCCAGTCTCTGTGGGAACACATGAAAGACGGAACTGCCTTACAACTTCAAAGAGTAAGAGTCATTTGTTTATTCTTACATCTCTCTCTCCTTCTGTCTATACACTTTTCTCCTGAGGACGGTGGGAGGGTGACAGCCAGAGGTCAGCCTTCAGCTCCCATTCTCTTCTGCTGCAAACAGGTGATACCTGAGATGCATCACACAAAACAGCACTAATGTTTTAAGCCAATAATCCAGAAAGTTTGTTCTATTGCTGGCTCACTTAACAAGCATTGTGATTTAAACTGTTATCAATTCCTGCAAGCAGTTGCTGATTTAAACATCTTCTGCTACTGTCTTTTTTTTTTGGAAGAGAAACCATTTACTGTGCATTAGTAATACTTGTGATGTGAGATGCCTGCTTAGAGCCCACTGAAAATGCAATACTCACCCAAGCCAGCTGCTCTGTCTGATAGAAGATATAGAAGTATTCAAGGACATACCAGCAAATTATGGGACAGCGTTTAGATATCTTAAGATATCTTAACTCAGCCACCACACTCAAATATAATAAACTGCTATATTTGTGTGAAAATAATAATAGATGATATATAAATATATTATTCTGTTGTTAGTGGGAGCCTAAAATGACTACGTCTGCCTCTTTTTACATGACCTTGT
>JAQNCA010000027.1:6043752-6057577 GCA_029783725.1 Acanthurus tractus
AAATATATTATTCTGTTGTTAGTGGGAGCCTAAAATGACTACGTCTGCCTCTTTTTACATGACCTTGTGTTATATGACAAAAATTGATCCTGTACCTTTAGTCTTGAATAATGCATGCTGATGAAAAGATCTATTCAAAACTTCCTATTGCAATATCAAAACATCTTCTTTAAAACTTGGAGGAAATCATCATTTTGGAGGCTTTAGTGGATAAATCATAGAAAAACATATTGTGAGTACCCAAAAGTCCTAAAGGTTTAAACATGCACCAAAGGGAGAGTCAAAGATCCTCTGAACAGCAGTGCTAAATCTATATTTTAAAAAAATATTTTAGGTAAGTGCACAGATCTTTTCACCATGTTAGATTGAGGGCAGAACTGAAATGTTTTAATACCTGATCATCATTGATCATTAAGCAAAAAAATGCACAAAATGAAAAAGAAAAATCTCCTGCAACACATATTTGGGAATTTGCCTTTTTATGTCTTTGTTAAATATATTTGTGTTTTGAACTGTTGGTCAGATAAAACAGGCATTTGAAGATGTCACAAAAATTGTGATGTGGGCATTTTAACTTTTCTCAGACTTTTATGTATCACAACCCTACATCCTGTTAAATAGATTAAGGGTGAGGGAGATTCACCATAAACTCAATGTCCTTGTTAAAAAAAAAGTGCACTAATCCTTTAATCTGGTGGCTTAAACTTTTTGGGCTGTTGTCCTGATATGCAGTGGATCTAATCCTTCCAAAAAAACTAAATTCATGTTATCCATTCTGGCTTTGAATAAAGGCAGCTATCAAACAGGTGTGATTTCATATGGCTGGTGGTGAAACTGGAAGTAATTCCTTGACTTCATGATGAAACGAATCGTAGGCGTCCTTTGATCCTCTATGTAAAGAGCATGTTTGTGAGACACTGACAGGGAACATCTTCATGCACTTTGAGAGCGAGGAGCTTTCAGACAGACCTGACAGTGACTCTGTGTGTCTTCATGTTTGATGTTTTTTAAACTTTATAGCCACATTTAATGCAGTCTGGGACCAGACAGGAGACTGTAGGACTGAACACATTTATTAGAATGTCTTAAAAAAACACAAACAAAAGATTGTACTACATTGGCCTTGAAACTAATGAGAAACCAAAAAACAAGTTTTCAATGTGGCTACTTTCAAAACAGCTAAAAAATAGATATTTTCACTGAACATCTAACTTTTCAACTTATAAAATAACAAAGAAAGAAGTAAACAAGATTTTTTTTTTTAACTAAAAAAAATTTACTACACACAAACATGTCACAACTCTGGAGAAAAATCAAAACGAGCAGTTGTTTTTTCTTTTGAAATTGTCTCTATGGGATCTTTTTAGAGTTCTTAGTGCAACAATTTAATTCAACCACCTTTTTGATCACCTGTCTATTTCTATATCACTTCAAAGTCTTCACATCTTCTTTTAACACCCCACAAAAAAAAAGCACTAACTAGCAGTTAGTTGTGTTTTCAGTTTCAAACGTGTGTATGGCACAGTTGTTGAGCTTCTTCAAGTGAGTTTATCCAGAGAGGCACCAGAATGGTCGTGGTAAAGGTTTGTGTTCGGCCACAAGTTCAACAAAAGCAATTTGAATTCTCTACATACCTTCAAACACATTATGTGCTGCTCTTGTTGGCCACATTTGTACCTGAGAAGGTATCACCGATAAGAGATGTTTATGACTTTATTGAGCTGGAATCCTTTCACTCTTTTACCAACAAAAACACACAAACAACAGTTTTCTTTCTCCCTCTGTGTCCCTGAATGTGCTTGCTTTGTTCAGGAAGAGTTTAACCTCCACAGTTGCTATTCACCCCTGGATCAGCACCAGGAAAATGCCCTCCCCACCATCTCAAAGAACAACTTGTTGGGCTTCCTGAAGTAGTGACAAAGCTTCCTAAAGGCCTTGGTGCTCAGCGGCGCGTGTGGCCTTCCCTTCGACTCGTCCAGGCACTTGTCATGTCCAGCTGAGAGGAGGCAGTAGAAGCCTTTGGTGGTGTTGTAGTAGAAGTTGTTGGGGCTTATCCTGGGGGGCAGGTCCAGAAACCTCTCAGTCTTTCTCAGCTCAGGGAAGGGATCTCTGATGAGGGCGTCGCCGTCCACCACGTGGATCTGCTCCCTGGGGAAGACCTCCAGCCAGCGGGCCAGATGCTGGTGGTACAGGCTCCTCTGCAGTGCCTTGTACCCAGGGTCAATGTGGCCCTTGTGGATCAGGAGCTCCTCTAGTGGCTGGTAGGGCTTGTGGCGGGTGAGGCGATTGTGGAGGACCTGGGTGTAGTCAGATACCAGCCTCTCAGCTGGGTCCCGGACAATGAGTAACAAGCGCACTGCAGGGTTCATGTCCCAGATACGTGCAGGAACCTGAGGAGCCGCAAAGTAGCCGGGCGTCTTCTCCACTGTCAGCTGACCAGGGAGAGTGAAGGGCATCTGGGCTCTGTACCAAGCCAGGCCTCGGCGGTAGTGCTCCTCCACGTTGAAGTAGTGCACCTGACAGAAGGAGAGACGATGCAGCAGTGTTAATGATTCATTCGCCTCTTCATGCGGTGCTGTTTAAAAGCTGTAGTACTGAAGAATGTGTCGGGATGTGAAATGTACCTATAAGCCTTCAACCATCAAAAAGACACTGAGCTCTTTTCATTTTTTTTCCCATCTTGTCCAAACCAATCTATTTCTTCATGTCAGCCTTCAAACTTGCAGTCCTCACCTCAAACTATCCTGGTTGAGATTTCTCTCTGTACAGCTTATCCAGGACAGGCCTGTCATCATTAATAATCATAAGCACACAGCAAACCATATAAAAGCTCAGCTAACTTTGACTTTCTCATTTTATCTATGCCTGTCTGCACTGATGATTATAATCGGGGGAAAAGTCCAACTCAAGTAGGACACAAGTTCACCTAAACAGTTTTACAGATTAAACTTGATATATAATAACTTAAACTATTCATATTATTTATAATTAAATTCTATTCTAATATATAGGGGGCCAAAAGCTATGAGGCAAGCAAGAAATGTGCTGTATTTGATAAGCTTGTTTGTAGCCATTGATAACAAAGGCATTAAGTGACAGCGACGGTCTTTTACCTCGGCCTTTGCCACTTCCACGTCTGGGTGCAGGTTGAGCATCTCCAGCAGAGCTCTGGTGCCACCTTTTCTCACACCAATAATTATAGCTCCAGGCAGCCGCTGCTGGGTGGCATTGTGAGAGGAGGAGGAAGAGGATGATGAAGAGGAGTAGGCAGGGGAGCTGGAAGTCCCGCTGCGTAATTCCCTTAAGCACACAGACAGCTGAGTCTGCAGCAGCAGAAGCACGAGCAGCGCTAGTAGCACTGTCCACAGCATGGTGGCGCACACACAGACGCACACGCACGCACCCGCTCACACACACACACACACACAGACGCACACTCACACAGAGGTGGAGCGGAGGTTATGTGCACACACTCATGAAACTCCTGGAGTTGTACAGAGTTGTGCTTGTTATCAGTCAGCAGGGGGCCTCAGGAGGGAGCTCTTCAATGGAACAACCTAAGAACCAAGAAAAATAATGGTTATTGTCAACTCTTCCTGTCTCACTCCATCACTTTCTTGTTTGATACTGAACTTTTGTAGGAATACAACATAGAAAATTGATGCTGCTGATGAACAAGCAAAATGAGGTCCTCTTTTATATACATTAAATGTTACTTAGACCTTACATTTTTGAAACTTTAATGATTAAACAGGGACTGAATACAGATCTTTTTGACAGTTTTTATTAAGTTTATTGCAACATCTAATTTTTTATTAACATATTATCACTATGTTTATTTTACTCAGTCCAATCTTTTGGTGTTTATGTATTGCTTCTTAAAATCCAGCATCTCCAGTGATCCACATTGGTTATTTCCAAGCAGCTAAGCAATGAGTACAACAATAATTAAAAAGTTAAAACTTTTGTCAATATTGGCATGCTGTACATCATTATATGCATGTGATTCTCCACTAAAATTCTCATGCCTGCATTTTGACTGTGGAATTCTTCTGTTTTATGCTTTCCCATCTGAGTATAAATGGACAAACATACCACCAAAAAAAAGTAGATGTCAAAAGATTAGGGTGTAACAACTTTGATTCTTTATAACTAATTCTGTAAATAGCTGTAAATCAATCTTAACTCTTAGGGAAAATAATAGATCTTTAACTACATACTGAAAAGAACAAGTATATTTTTGCCAAAGTCCTCCCATAGATATGCAAAGATCGGATTTATCTAAAAAGTACAGCTTTTTCATAAGAATAAGCGGACTTGAAGGTAAGCTGATGTCAAACAGTATTTTATATGAAACTCAGTTATATTATCACATGAAAGCACATTCTATTAAAAAATTTTAGGGCAAACTTGCAACATAAATAATACGCTGTTATGCATTTCTGAAAGCATAAAGAAATTCATATACATTACAGATCTCATGAAGGCTTGACGTTGAAACTGTGTCCCTACCAAATAAAATTCCCAAGAATGAAAATATGAAATGTTTGCTTTGGGTGGGGGAGGATGCAGTGTAGGCATCACTCAGATTACAAAAGTGTAGTCACACAGCGTTTCCTTTCATCTCACACAGATCCATCAGTCCCTCTGTGCATGCATGCATGCCTTCTCGACTGTTTCATGATCCCATATGTCTGAGATGGCGCTGCACTTTAATATGCCATTTTACAAAGTACCTGTCCAACCATTGGTGGTTTCAGCCCAGAATATAGGGCTGCGATGTGATTATGGCAAAGAGCTACTAAAATATTAATCTACATCTAAAGCAGACAGAGAGAAGATGCATTGAAAATTAATGCTGTTATGAGGTTTAGGGTCTCCCCAAGGAGCACTAACACCCCTCTGAGTTCAGCTGAGCCATTTTTACAGTACAAAGTACAAAATAAGTTGCAGTGAATCTTGAATCTCTGAATGGTTTAATACGACTCTTAGAGTTGGTTTTGATCTCCATTTGGTGAGGTTACCACTGTCGAACAACATATTCAAATCCTTTACTTGGGTAAAAATGCCAATACAAAAGTGTAATTTTCATTCATAAGTAAAAGTTCTGCCTTTAAGCCTAATTAATCAAATGTACAAAACTATCATAAGAAAAATGCAAGTGTCAAAGTGTCAAAAATTATATTACTCTGCAGTATTCTGCAGTAAGAGTGCCTTTACATGGTACAAATTACTTGATGCTATATAGTAGAATGTTAATACTGATGCAATAGTAAGTGAGTAGCATTTCACCATTGTAGCAACTGGAGGTGGAGTTAGTTTTAACTACTTAGTAGCTCATCCAGTACAGTTGCTCCCAACACAAAGGTAAGGTCCCTCCAAAGAGTCACAAGATAAACGTGACCTGAATGTAAAGATGAGGGGAAAAAGAGTCTAAGTGTTTATATTTGCAATTTTCTACATTCTATGTTGTAAAATACTGGATAATATGACCTTTTTTTAGCTGCAAATGAAAACAGAAGAGAAGTGAGAAATTCAGAATGAATATGTCTCGAAAGTTTAAAAAAAGAGACAAACATGATCAGCTAATGTCCTTTCAAGGAATGTTTGTAAATGTTTTTAGGCCCAAAGATGCATTAAATAATATAAACTAATTAAGAAGCAGTGAAAAGTGAAACACTTTTTTCTTAAACAACACTTTGCCCTTAAACGTGTTTGAAACGATAGGGTCAGAACCAATCAGCTACTTTACCACAGAGAGGAGGGTGAGGTTGTTCTTCACAGCTCCCTGCAGTGAGACATGTTTCACAAAACATGAGCAGAAGTCTGACGAGAAAACAATAGTTGTTTCTCAGTAACATCAGGACTTACTTTAACACAGGCTTATGTTGCTCTTTTTGGTTCCATTCCTGACCAAAAGGCGATGAAGAGTGACACCGTAAAACATGTCTTATCACAGCGTCATCCACAGTTTGACTGGATTAAAACTTTGTCAATGACAAAGTCCACTGCCAGTCAGTTCTCAGTTGAAGGAGTGGTCCAACGTTTTGGAAGTGACTCTTATTTGCTTGCTATGCTGATGATTAGACAAGAAGATCAACACCACTCTCATGTTTGCTGAGTAAATATCAATTTTAGGCCAGGTTAGCTATTCATTCAGATATTATGTAATCTAAATATGTGTGCACAAGTTTTCCCTTTGCATTTGTTTTTACTTTGTGATTCATTCATTCCACTCATAGAAAAACTTTCTTAACTCTTCCCTTAATTTACTGTATGAGCATGTTGCATTCACAGGGGCTGGTCCTTTTTTACATTTTGACTCGTCAAACACAGTTCTAAATGTAACAGGTGCAACTAATCACATTAACAATGGGTACAGCCACACTGTGGGGAGGAGCCATCATTAATGTCATTATTCACACCTGTGCCTTTTCTGTCGTATCTGACACTGTCAGAAAAGTCTCCAAGGTAACAAGCTGAAGATCCACTTCAGTCAGGAAAAGGTAAGAGTTCCAATTTGTGGCACAGTTATGTCATATCATTCAGATCATAATTATGAGCAGATGATTGGGGAAAATTGTCCATCAATATTTCTGACAACTTTCAAATCTCTCAGTGGGCAAAAAATAACCAGAGAAACCATCATTTCTGGCAGGTAAATCTAAATAAAAACAAATAAGAACAGGTACTGTCAAACCAGTGATGAATTTGAGGGATTTAAATAGTGTCACTAAAAACCCAGTGATCATGTAATCACAAATAAAAGCTTTCAGGGTTGGAATAAATGAGGCCAATGCAAAAGTGGCCAAAACTGCAGTTCCTCGAATGGCCTCTCAAGGCTGGCTTCAACATCCCATATTAATTAAAATGCCCAACTTAACAGCTGGAAAAAAAAAAAAAGTACACTTTAATACAAAATATGTATGAACTTAAGGTTAATTTCTCTGTTCTTGACCACTGCAGAGTGATAATTTTTAAATAATTATGTTGCAATTTTAATTAATAATGTTGCAATGTTTGTCAGCAAGTGATACAATGTTTCAAAAAAAAAAAAAAAAAAAAGTCACGGGATTGTGTGTTGCTGTTGTAGTTTTTTAAGCCTTTAAGAAAAGTCTGAAATTTTTCGGAGACATTTAAAATGCTTTCCTTAGCCAAACTTCATAGCAGATTCATAGAAAAAATCTTGCTGGTGTTTTGGTAACTTTTGGTGAGCATTTCTTTGAATAACTTGCTGGTCAATACTTGTTGACAGAGCAGTAAACCCTTTTTTTTGTTCTGTGTTTCCAGTTGTTGCTGTTGTTATTGTACTGAAGCCACCCTGATGCGACTTAGTTATTAATTAGTGTAACAATGTTCTGGTTTATTGGAGGAACCCTGTCTTGCATTGTTCCTGTAGCGGAGTGCTAATTGCACCTTCAGGGAGCATGGCTGCACCCCCGACCTTCTATGCAATCCCCTGGCTTGGTGACATTGTCGTCATCAGTGTTGCAACCATTGCCATCACACAGTGACTGTGGATTGGAGCATTAATGTAATGCAGTGTGTTTGATGTCAAGGTTATGGGTGTTTTGAGTGTTAACTGAGGTGTTGCAGTTTGCAGTTTGATTTATCCTAAAGAGTACTGAATATTTTTCACCTTCTTTCATGTTGTCTTTGACAATTTTTTTCTGTTGAAGAGAATATAATCTCATTCAAAATGTAAAGCTTTTGAACTGATAAAGACTGTGCGAGTGAAATCAGTTGTGATAAGGTGAAGTACAAATAAATATACATTTTAGTGACACAAGATTATTTCAGATGGAAAGTTAGAGACAGTTTCTAGTTTTTGTCCTTCAGACACAGCTTCTTCTCTACTCTGAACAACAAAATCAGGTCAGAACCAGATGCTCAAGCAAGCATATCTTAGGAAATTGAGCCAAGGTCTTATAACATTTCTGTCAGGACAGTCTGAAACCAATCTCACATCAAAGAGAGCATAAAGGCTACAATGATCCCTCGAGTCACTGAACTAGTCACATCCATTATATATACTATCATTCGAAAAATGTATAATCACCTGTTATATTAAAATTTTTCTTTTTTTCCTTTTTTATTGGCATTGAAACACGATTATAACAGTACAATTTATACATTAAGAGAAAAACAATTCAGTGGTTAAAACTTCAATATAGTTTGTTTTATAATAGGTTTTTCATCGATTGATAATGCACACCTTTTATTAACAAGGACCCACTAAAACTAACAACCACTTTGTGTAAGCTAATGGGGATCCAATAAAATGAAGTCTATATGACCACAAACTGCAGCATGAATGCAGGCTGAACAAAGAATCACATATCACACTGGCTCTTTGTTCCCGTCAGAGCAATCCTGTCTCTTTCAAATTACATTTATATACTGCTCGTGTGTTTTACAGTTCTGCTTCACTTAAGATCAAGAGGTGGTGCACATACTCCAGTGCCATTATGCTATCATGAAGAGAAGAGGAAACAACAATATAACATAATTAAAAGAGAGACAATAAGACCTCAAATGATGGACAAAAGGCATAGAAACGATGGAAATGTGTTTATTTTTGTTGCATGTATGTAATATGTTTTACTTTTCTCTGTCACCTTCCCCAAATGTAAAAACTTTCTTATGATTTTTTTTTTCCAATTATCAGCAGTTTCACTTTTTCAAGTACAAATTGAAAACGTTCCTAAATATGTGGATAGAAACCGAGCTACCATTTCTTAACAATATCAAACCCAGTCTGGCATTTGTGTGGTGCAATTTCTTGTTACTTAATGGCCAACATTAGCTCTGATGTATCAGCCAATTGCAGACCCAGAACAATTTTTGCCCATGATGAGTCTATATGAGTCCTGCCTCATCTGCATCAGCTGCTGGCAGAGAACAGAGGGGATTCAGAGCACCTACAGTCATCATTTTGATGAAAAGTGGCAAACTGTGGGCTGATGCCAATCAGTGTTGGGTGTGTACAGGTTTTATGTGTGAGTGTGGAAGAGGAAACAAAGAGAGAGATCTTTTGGGAGGTTTTTTGTCTGTGTGTGTGTGTGTGCGCGTGTTGCACAGTGAGACACATGCCTTGTGTTAAGTGGTTGCGTGGGTCCCCTGTGGCTCCTCAGTAAGCTGGAATATTCCCCTGCTGTCAAGTCGCTTCGCTTCCACCTCACCTCATGACCTCCCCCCCTCCCCTTCACCTCCTCTTACCCTTCCTTTCACCTTTTCCCCATCCTTTTCAACCCCTTTGCTTTGTTCCGTGTTTCCTCAGACTCTTCCTGACTCTTTCTCTTGTGAGTCTTTTGAATCCACTCCTGTTTATGTGGATCTGCTATCAAACCCTGGCACCATGCTAATGGGGATGCCCTGCAGCAGCCTCTTAGCTGCTCATAAATAAAACACATGCACCTTTCTGCCCTGAAATATTTTTGAGTGAATGAACTTTTAATCTTGACTGATAATAAATAAAACAGGACTGGATATAGAAATGGTTTATGTACTTGCCACAGTTTTGCTGTAATTAAACTTTTTCTGGGATTAAAAAAAAATATATATATTTTTTGCACAACTTTCTTCTCTGTTTTCACAATTCTCCCGGCTCAAACTTTTTATTTTAGTATATTTTTAACTTGCAACTCAGACTACAAGTCAGTAAAATGCTGAAATGCACAATTCCCACTTTGTACTCTTTGCAAGATTTTTTTTCTCTTATTCAGTTTTCCTTATGATGCACACATTTGTATCAAAACCACAGTTGAATTTGGTAAAAATACATTTTCAGAAGCAAAAACCCAAGATATTTCTGCTAAGCTTAATTATACATCTTTGCTGATTTGCACGCATTTGTTTGTAAAGGTTTTTTAAGATTTTTTTAATTTCCTAATGCGCTATCTCTGTGTACAGCACTGTAGTCTCTTTTGTATGAGGTTGTGTTTCACATGTTGTTTGATTGTGTGCACACAGTTTGAAACCAACTCTACTTGGCTACTTGGCTTTTTTGGTGTAAATGACACAAAATCAAAACAAAATGGCCGACATCATTAGCTCCACTTAATGGCTGGAAGGTTTTTTTTTTTTATCCGCGCCACATGAGCTCTGAGTTCGCCTCTTAGCCCTGCTCAATGAGGCTCACATGAGTCATTGCAAGTCCTTGTCTGTCCCACTCATTTCTCCTTGTGATTCACATTAGCCGGCATGGAAAGGGAGAACAACAACAACAACAACAAAAACAATGCCAGAGTTGTCAATGATGCGTGAATTCTCCATATTGACAAACACAAATATCTATCCAGGCTGGAAAAAATAGTGATGGAGAGAAGAAAGAAAAGGAGCGCAGTGTAATTATCTGTGAACGGCAGATGCTGTCATCTGCGTATTGGGAAATTCTCCATATCTTATAAGTTTTGGTGTGTGTGTCTGTGTTCGTGTAGCTCGTCTCTTCTGCCTGTGTGTAGCGCCTTTGCCTTTCTGTGCCAGCACCCAGCATGTGACTGCCCGCGATCCAGGCCCTTGGAAATATCTTTTACTGAGCGATGGTATTTGGGGAGTGGGGGAAGGATTATCCTGTACATAGAGACAGAGGGTGGCAGGGAAGGAGGAGACAGGCGGTAGAGACTGAGGTAAACTTGGTGTGTGTGTGTGTGTGTGTGTGCGCGCGTGTGTGTGTGCACTGCAGGAGGGTGTGTGTGTAAGGCAGCAAAGAAGATTGTCCCTGGTAGGGGGTAGCATGGTGAAACGCTTTGGATTGCCAAGCCTGTCATATCACCAAGGCTGTGAGAGTCAGATAAAACTCTCTCAGTCTTCCTTTCTTTCTGTCTTCTTCCATTCATTCCCTCCTCACCCATCTGTCGGTCACACTCTGGTCTCCTTCCTTTGCCTTTATCTGCTGGGTCCCACCCTCATTTGGCCATTTATATATCTTTACCTCTAATCTTCCACCTTGGCCGCTCTTTCTCTATTTACTGTTTGTCTCAGTATACCATCTCCTGCCTGGCTTCAGCTCCACTAATCATAGTTGCCGATTAATGCACGCATACACCACAGACGCCGAGATGATTGCCTTTCAGAATAAAATCTGAAATATAACAAGGCAGGGCCTATTTCCCATCCTATTCCCATTACCCGCCTGGAGAGAAGATAGCCAACACTCAGAGGGGGGTCTGTAATCAAAATAGATGAAGCCATCTGAGAAAGACATGAATTGGTCAGGCTTCTGGTTCAGGCCGACCGCTGGCATTCGTCTGTGTTCCTTAGTAGTCGCACAGGAAAGATGGAGGACAATGAACAGCGAGCATTTGAATGATGGTTGAAGATATTTGACGATGCATGAATACAGAAAAGATACATAAGAAATCCAACAAGTCCAACTTTCTCCTTTTGCCTTCACAAGTATTTTACAAATCCTTTTAAGCCCAACAAAGCTTTCTATCTGCTGCCAGGTCGTTCAAAGTTCATTGATAAGATGAAAGAAACAAAGAAACACAAGATGTGGACGAGAGAGTGAAAACAAGTCTCCCGTCTCCATTGAAGTCAAGGAGTTTCACCTCTTCTAGGCACTCTATCTATCTGTGTAAGGAGTTTGAGGCCCCCTGGCACCCACTCAGCCTGGGGAGAGATATGCTTAGTTACCCACATGAGTGGAAGATTTGATCTTTCCCTATGAGAGATTCAAGTAAAGATAAAGAAGAGAAAATGAGCCAATAGAAAGAGGGCAAAAAAAGAGAAATGCCCAAGTTCTTTTTCCCTCTTATTTCCCTCTCAGTAGTTTTCCTGTGCTGCCAAAGTGTGCAATGGCATTTATAATATCATGTGCACAAATGGACTAACTTGAACACATTTATTAGGCATAAGTATCAAGAATGGTATTAAATTGAAACCAGTTCCTGATTGATCAGTGCTGAAATTCTAGTAAACTCCTGGAAAAACAGTGCTACAAACAGTCTTAATTTATGTGACATCAACTCATTCTAACAAACCGTAACAAGCATGTAAGAATTTCTGACTATCCCTCAATGGTGATGAGGCTGCAGGCATCAGATGATCACATTTGATGGTGTGTAACTGCATGTAAATATTCTGAGCTAATGGCTGGGCAAAACGTTGAAAAGTTCAACCAAAACGCAGCTAAATGAAACACTTTCTTTAGTTAGCGAGATATAAAAGCTGTATATTATCTCAGCCAAGTTGTTAAATTATCATTATATGCTATGACTAGCCCCTGCAAGGAAAAAAAATCAAGCATGATATATATAATAAATGGCCACATACTGAGGAAAACCAGCCAACTAACAGGGTTTTTAACTGTAACCATCAGTAGATGTGAATGCGTCCCAGTTCCATGCTGCAGGCAAAAAACAAACATGTCTGACAGCTTTTTATGTAACAATCACATGGTCCTCATTTGTCCAATCAACTGGTTGCTAAAAACTGAGAAGGCAGGTCTTCTGAGCTTGTCAAAGGCAGACAGGACATGGGACAAAGGAAACATAAATGCAACAGAGCAAAGCAAGCAAATCCCAAATGATCCAAGCATCAATCACTGATATACCAATGCTTTTTGTTTGTGTTCATATGTAAACCTAAATGAGCTGAAACCAGCATTTAGCTACGAGCAGTCAGTGCACAGCTGGTGACGCACCACAGGTCTCCAGCAGTGCCAAGTGTTGATCAATTCCCCTCGACTGGCAGCTATTAATTTCTTCAGTACTGCTTGTGCTGTTAAAACTACTTTCACACTTACACTGCAAAAAATGACAAAAAAAGAAACATGTTCCAAGATGCTTTCTAGGGTATAAAATGGATGCTAATTTCCCACAAAGTATTAATAAATTACTGTGGCAGTGCAGTTGTGCCAGTGACAGCATGGATAACAGGAACCCAAACATCCAAAACTTGAAATATCTATTTACTGTTTTTTTAATCTACAGGTTCCCACTCAGATGATCTCAAACCCCAGCATGAATCATTTCTTGTTGTCTCTTGCTCCTCTTTTGTGCATTCACTTCTTGTCTACTGGCTGCAAAATTAGTCCTCTGTAGGAGACCTCAGCGATGTGAAGTGACAGTTTGTCTCTAAAGGGTTTAGGAAATTCTTAGCTAGTTTAATTGCAAAGTATTAGTGATAAGGTTTGTATGAAATTACAAGTAGTGCATAAAATTAACCATACACTGTGGTACATTACTGTGGTAAATTTACAAAAACAATAGTTCTGAACCAAGAAACTCCAACATGACCGGCAAACAGAAAGCTTTGCCTTCACTCCCCCAGTTTCATCATTTCTTGACTTCCCTTTTTTTTAATATCTCGCTCGCTCGCTCGCTCGCTCGCTCGCTCGCTCTGACCTTTCCTGAGGTCTGTCTGTCTTTTACCCATCAGCACCCTGCTGGTTTTCAAATTAGACCCTTTGAAAAAAAAAATGGCTCTGAGTAGCCCAGAGGCCCATACCCATCACCCTTTCACTCTCTCATCATCTTATTCACTCACACATGTGTAACACCCAAATACCCCACCTCCCTCCACCCCCACCTACTTAAACCCCTCCCCCCCATCCCTCAATCTCCTCCTTCTCCTCCTCCTCACATCTTCAGCCGTGCACGCTTCAAGATCTGGGTCAACCGTATCAAACACCAAAATGCGCCTGCTCCGTCTACTCTCTGTTGTGTGTTTGGTGTGTATATGAAGCTCAAATATTGTGTGTGTGTGTGTGTGTGTGTGTGTGTCTTAATGTGCAGGAGAAGAAGTGGGGGTTCCACTGTTGTTGTTTTTATCAGAAAGAGCTCGGGGGGGGTCTGATTATGAAATCCAGTTTTATAAAAGA
>JAQNCA010000027.1:6067797-6085869 GCA_029783725.1 Acanthurus tractus
AACATTAGGGAATGATTGTGATAAAGGTTCATATAAATGAGCGTTAAACGTTGGCAGGAAACAGGAAACAAACAACAGTCTCCCGTGGCAAAGTCTGATGTTTTGTTGACTCATCCGAACACTCCAACCTCCTCTCTCAGAGGACTTTGTTGCCCTACATTAACAAAACCTGACTTTGCCATCAATGGACAAGAGTCACAGTCACTGAAGCCACTAGAGGGACTTCTCACTCGAATTCAAACAAAAGTTTGAGTGCATCGACCTAACACAGTGAACGCTTTTGTTTCTTTGGGATTAGGTTAGTCTAGAGAACCAATAAAATTATAAATACCTAAATTATCATTAATAAAGGTATTTCTAGTCAACCAGCAAACAACAAACTATTGAATTGTGTACAGACCAAGCAGAAAATACATTTATCTCCATATTAGTCAAACTTTTGTCTGGTTTTTTTAAACACAGTTGGGTGCAAAACTAAGTTGTTTCAATCACTGCATCACCAAAAGTAAAGAAACAAATGCGCAAGCGTTTCTGACAGAAGTCATCAACATCAGCTCTGGTCTGATAAGCAGATACTCAGGAACTCCTTCTTTAGATTTCAAAACTTTCTTCCTTTTTCTCCTTGGTTTCACTTCTCTCATAACTTGCTCTGTCTCTGATGCTGCATACACCTGACACAAGCTTCAATGCGCACAGACTTCGTTTACTTCATTTACACAAATGAATGAACATTAACATCAACATTTCCCTGAGCGTCAGCATTTCTGACTGAAAAAACAACAAGGGCAGCCAACTCAACTCCTACCTCTGCATCTTAACTGTACTCTCTCCCAGGTAAGACAAAAACAAACAAGCCTCAGAAAATATGTGATCCTGTCACAGCAGGAGGAGAGGTCGTAAAGCTCCAGAGAGCGAGGCGGACGAGGTTTAACTCTGCCTGCTGATGCTGCACAGGTTCAATCCCCCCTGAACAGCGTGAAGCAGGACTTAACACTGATTTTTACTTATTGTTCATGTTGCCATTTTGTGTAAATAATGGCGGCGAATATAAGAGTTTGGGGATTTTTCAGATCCAGCATGCTATCTTAAAAAACAATAAATGGAGGAGGTGGAAAAAGGTGGAAAAAGAGGACTTACCTGACAGATCTTCTCCAAAAATCTATCTGAGAATCTGCAGCAGTCCTCTTCTCTTCTTCCTCTTCTTCTTCTACCTCTTTTTTTTTTTTTACTTCTTCTTCTTTATCTTCTCTACCCCTGTTTTTCTCTGTCCTTCTTTCCTTTAGTCAGTTTTGATTCAGCTCCCGAGGCGTCTCTGAGGAGGTGTGTGTCGAGTGTCTGAGCGCGTGTGGTGTGTGTGTGTGAGTGTGAGTGAGTGTGTAAGCGAGTGAGACTCTGTGCTGCCGACCTCGGTGAGCGTGTTGTTGCGACTGACTGGGTGACTGAGAGAGAGGGAGGGAAAGTGTGTGTGTGTGTGTGTTTTTGTGTGTGTGTGTGTGTGTGTCTGAGAGAGACAGAGAGAGACAGAGAGGGAGAGAGATTAGTTCACGCACAAACACATCTCCGCCTCAGGGAAACACCCCGCTCCTTCTCCTCCTTCCTCCCCTTTTCTCCTTTCTTGTGTTTCTCTCCCATCAGGTCTTTCTTTTCTTTCATCTGATCACCTTGAAAGACTCTTGGAGCTGAACCTTTCTATTCCTCCTCCTCTTCTTTGCTTCTATTCTGCTGGAGCAGATCCTCCTGCTTGATTCTCAGTGTTAAACCTTCCCTTTTGTTGTCTTCCTTACTCATATTCCCCCTTTCGGTGTGCCGTTGCGGGTTCCCTAAATCATAAATAAGTAACGGAGAAGTGGCACAAAACAGCATAAAGGCAACAAAACAACCCAAATATCTGTAATGGGCTTCGCTCTGTGAGCTACTGTTTTTTGTATAAATTCAGATCAGTCAAAATATGTAGTCTTTTTACACTTTCCATGTTTTGCCTGCTTTTGAATGTACAAAGACTTTCATTTGAATAGAGAGGAAGTGGGTGGAGAGAGAAAGGAATCTTTTCACTTTTCAAATCAAATCAAGGGCAAACCTGGTAATAACTGCTGTTGAGTGTGACTTAGCAGCACTTGGCTTAAGTGTCTGTTAAATGCCCTGATGTTAAGTGTCAGACAACAAGGCATGAATAAAGTGAATGAGCTCAATAAAATACTTTTCTAGATCTTAAGGTCTAAACACAGTTGTAGCCTTCAAAACATTTTCTCTCCAAAAATCTTTTGTGACTATCTGTTTCGATTTAACTGAATTCACAATCCAGCGAGATATTCATGTCCTGTATTTATTCCTACAAATTTTATTGTCTTGAAAAAAGTGGGGAAAAAAAATGTCAACCGGTTTTCAATAGAAATCAACTTGCTTGAAGGAATTTCTCAGATAGTGAATATGTTAATTAAAACAGGACAAGTTTGACTTGGTAAGAAAAAAATAAAACATTTTTGTCATGAAATCCTTTTCTCAATTAAAAAGACTTAAAAAGGACTCAACTGCAGAAAAAAAAATAACTGAGATTTTTTTGTACAGTTTGTCAAATTTGCCATCCAAATCAATACCTGAGCATCTTGTAATTAAATGGAGGCAAAAAGAGAAGCCGCCCGCCTGAATGAACACTGACAGGCAACAGAAAAAGACAGCAATCAGTTTAACCTTGAGGAGACCCCCACTCAGTTTTGGTTAAGCCCATGACAGCGATTACAGAATTTAGCCTTAGCCTGCTAATCTGCTCCAGATCCACATTAAACTGCTTCTCAGGAGGCTCAGCAGAGGGGGTGTTTTTTTTTTTTTGTTTTTTTTTTTTGTGGGTGTGCATTAATATAACAGCACAGTCTCCTGAAGCGTTTGGACTCTTTTGTTTCAGCTCTTTACTGCAGCACATTGAGTTTGAAATCAAATAATAACTATTATATTACATAACACTCCCACAGGTAAGAGGCTGTGAGTCTGCTCTCTAAATGTGGAGGTAAACAATATCAAACACCATTAAAGCTGAAAATTATTACTTTAACCTCATATATAAGCCTGTCTCCTCTGTAAAGACAATTGTAAACAAATTCAAGGAAGATAGTGTGCAATACACATGTATTGAAGAAAATCCTAATATTTAATATTTATAATAATATTTTTTACTCATATAGCACCACCTTAGTCATTTTTTTCATAATTCCATTCTTTTATGTCATAGTAGGTAGTGGTAACGTACCTTAATACTGACTGGCATTCTCCATATTATTAGATATCAAACAACAAACAACATCAAACAACATCCTTATGTCTTTCCATTCAACCATCTTTACTGCACTGTGTGGCATTTAGATCCAGACCCTTTGTTTCCTGCTAAGGAATTTAAATCTCTGAAAATGGATCTGAAAATAAACTTTTTTCAAAAAGGCAAAATAATTTCTTAAAGCAGTTAGTCTGTAATGATTAAAGGAAACCTAAGTTAAACAAGAGTTATTAATGTTTATTTTGGAAAAACCACTTTCAGCTGCTGATTAATCCGCGTTAGGTGATTCTACTGTGTACAGCCCGCAGCAGGAGTGTCTGTGTGGGTTACAATAACTACGTTGTGTGTGTTCATGATGATGAAGGAACAGGTCACCCAGCAAAGTGGTCTCCACAAATGGATGATTAACAGTCAGTGTCTTAAGTCATTCCAGGTGTTATCACATCACATGTCATATGATAAGTGAGAACGTTGGCATACGGAGGAGGTGAGGTGGATGAGGTGGTTTAGCCAAACAGACACACAGTGTTTGTGAAAATTTATCTTATTTTAATTCACATCTGAGTCACACACACGTGATATACAAACCTCGATCTCTTCCTAAACGTGACCAACATCCAACCGTTTCACAACTTCAACCAGGCGTTTTCTGCTGTTACCGTAACAAGAAAGGGCCTTCAGTTAATCTCCGAAAAAAGATTAACTGAAGGAATGAGGGGGTCAGGAGTAAACTAATGTCTCATTCAAGGGCGTCATCATGCATCAAGGAGACAAGCGATCAGCAGCACAAACATCAACCAGTGATCGAGAGTAACGCCATCTCCAGTCTGAGGCCGACCTCTGTGGAGGCCCATTTAAGTCTGAGACTCCTCACATGCCACCAATCTCAAGCTAGGGATTCTTGAGTCAGCAAGTAACTATGCTTGTCTAAGTCATCTAGAGTCACTTTGTATCCACACAGGCAACATGTTGTTCCCTCTATCAAACAGTTTGTGTGTTTGTTGAGTCTGAGGGAAAGTTCAGTCTGACTCTATCAAAGCTACAAACTCTCAAAATCTCAAGAAGATGGGCAATATAATTTGGCACTGTTGTATTTTATAACCTTTAACCTATGGAAAAAAAATTCCCCAACACTTAGCATTATGCCAAATATTAAAACATAAATGTCAGTAAATGACAAAAATCTTTGCCACAGAGGAAAAAGATGTGTTTGGTTTTGGATGAAATGCAGGTTAGGAGGATTGATTTCTTGCTGGGTTTTGGTCTGTTCTTGTTCCACGTTTAACCCTGATCTTCTCCTGATAACTTCAGTACAGTGGAAGGAGGTCACACTTCTTCCAAAAAATGTTAAACAAAGCTCACAATATTTAATATATTTTGGCACACTGGCAGATTCAGTTTGTATAGTCTAGTTTCAATCTATGTTTATCTTATGTATTTACTCGAGGAAATTTACAGTTTTCTCATCAGGCTGCACAGATCTGATGTTTATTTCTTGTGCATCTTCATAGTGAAAGCTTAAGTGATGGTTAAATCACCTTTTTAATGGTTATGACTAATTCATGTAAGTCTCCTCTATGTTGCACTTTACACTTTATCGCCTTTTGCTTTCATCGGTGCACCATCTTTCACACCACCAGCATAAAAACAGGTTGTTTGAAAGAGCCAAAAGCAACAGGAAACATATCACTATCTCACAGATTGTATGATTACATTAAATGTCTGTTAATCTTATGTTGGCAGGTGGCCAGGGTGTGTGTGTGTGTGTGGGGATGGGAGATGAGTGACTGAATTAGAAGAAGCCCCCCATTTCTCTGAACAAAAGCCCCTCCACCAACTGAAATATGGAGCGAATCAGCCTCTGTTATCACCATGTTACTGTCAAGGGTGGTGAGGAGGTTTTTCTTTCTTTCTCTCCAAAAACAAAAAGCTGACCCCCTGTCGAGTTTCTCTGCGGGGGTTTCACTCTTTGAGCCATCTTCCTCTCCCTCTGAGACCCCTGGGAGAGGCTCGATCCAGCCCCTCCACCCCTCCTCGCCTTCTCCCTTGTTAGTTTCCATCGCTCCCACCTCCCCCTCAGTCTCTCTCATCTCATCTCCCTCCCTCCGAGGCTCGAGTTAACTCTCACTCTGATCTGCTCATCTGATCGTTTTTCCCCCTCCAAAAAAAGAAACTATTTTCCTCTTCTTATTGTAATCTTCCCTTTTGTGTTCAGGTCTCCTTCCTGTCTATATCTCCTCTCCCGTCTTGTTGTCTCCCCTCCGACCCCCACCTGTAATCTCCCACCTGTGATCTGTCACCTCAGCCCTCTTCTTCTCTTTTACAACTTCTTGGAAAACACCACCTTTTCTTTCCCTTCTCCTTTCTCCCCCTTTTAATACTCAGTTGTTGTTGGTTTTTTTTTTTACTCTTCCAAGCAGCAAAGTGATTTGGCGCTCACTCGGGCCTGTGAGAAGACCCAGGGGGTTGCTTGCTCTATGAGGCGACATCCCTGAATAAATAAGCATGGGTAATTTGCTCCAAACCTGCAGCCCCCTGTTTTTTTTTCTTCTTTTCACGCTCCCAGTTTAGTGAGAGGAGATAAAGACACAATAAAATGGTGGGAGATCCTTACAGAGGCTCATTATATGGTTGTCAGTGAAGTTTTCTCACAGGGCTTTGTGACAGATCGCTCAGCCCCATTCCACTCCATCTATTTCTTTTCAGGGGCAAATTATCTATATTACAATCCCGTTCCTCCAATAGCTGAGTATTTTGATAAAACCGATCTCATTTAGGGAAGTAATGAACCGCCAATTCTGGCTGAACTCAGGCAGATTATCAAGAACAAATTGCAAACCTTGTCATACAGAACTAACAGCTATTAGCAGCATAACGCCTCGTACACTCATCCTATGAGACTCTGAAAAGAATTAAGCAATTTACAAGCAATCCACCTGTAAAAAGGGGGACGTTTTCTACAGTGCTACACACACACACAAACACACTCCTCAAGTCATTGCCTGGTGAGGGGAGTGTGTGAGCGCCAGGTCAACTGTGAACATCAGGTATTAATAATGCAGGACAGGAAGCAGCCCCTCCGACTACAAAGCTGTGCACTCCGACTCGGCGTCTCCGCTCCCCATCCCGCCGCTGTGAGCTACATAACCCCACACAGACAGGGAGATGTGTGCGGGGTTGGGGGGTGGGGGATGTTACCTGCCAAAATGGCCTCCAAAACTGTGGCGTAATGTTGTGAAAAGGTGCTCATATAAATTGGGCTGTGAGGAGATGTAACATGTTTGATCTGATTCAAATATTCAGCAAGTGGAACAGCAAAAGTGTTAATCCGTTTTATGGGGTCTCACAATTTTGGTACAAACTCACTGAAAATGCAGCTTTTTTCTTTTTTACAGAAATTTCACACAAGATTGTGACATCTGCGTTGTTTTTTTTTGTAAGAATTTTTGATGGAATTTTGCAAGTGTGCTGTAATGAGCTGTTTAAAAAACACACACAAACATCATCAAAATGTCTAATTATGTTAAGGCAGCTGTTTGAAGAGGCTCTGAACATTACATCAGTACTAAAAATGGGTTACATAACCGTATATGTGAACAGAGATACAGTGATAATTACACAGAAATTTATCACCTGACTCTGCAGTTTTCTCATCTATATTGAGCTTTATATCCTCTTTAAGCTCATTTGAGTTTCTGGCCGACAACTTTTACTGTTTTGCTTGGTTCTCTCATTCTTTTTTCAACCACAGCAGGCAGCTTTCTACTGCTAAAAAAGCTCTTAAATCTGTAGTCGTAGACAGACAAAGTTATCAATGAACATGCAGTATAGAGCATTTAGCATTTTCAAATAAAAATATATTTTGAAAAAGGTATCTGTTTTTTTTTTTCATTGAGTTGGGTACATTATCCCATAATGTTATCACCAAGTTTATGGTAGCAATGTGTCAGTGTGTTAACATCTTGGTTTTGTTGCCCTTAAATGTACACAAAATCAGCAACTGTCAGTTTAAAATGAGTCTTAGGTAACTTAACATGTAGTGAAGCACAACAAACAAGCTCCATGAACCAGATGTTCAGGTAATTTGATTAGAAATAGTTACATTTTGGAAACTAAAAGAATCAGCAGATCGGTTCATCAAAGTTCTTTGCCTGAGGGCATGTGATGCCTGATAAGACAAGTTCTGGGAAAGATACTTATCCAAAGCAGTTTCTGGTAGGGTTGTTATATGAACTAGAACTGAAACTAAAACAAAAAATAAAGTGACAAAAATTGCTGTTAACTCAGACTAAATGCACAAATAAAAAGCATTTAATAGGACTTTTTAAAATGTATTTTGAATGTAAATGTAGTTGCACTTCATTCTTCTGACGCATTAGGCTCTGACAAACTCTAACAAAAAGCTGTTAAATTAAAACTGCATGTATAAAACCTGATGCTTAACCTTTCTATAAAACTAAAAACAAATTTGCAAACGCAGTGTGGAAAAAAAACTTTAACTGAGTCAAAATGAAACAAAAAAATTGAAACATTATAATCCTGGTTACATGAAAATTTAAATACAAAAATTGAGGCTTGAATTGTTTTTGACTTTGCCTCGTTAACCTGGATTTAATCTTTTCCATGTGAAAATTTTAGTAATTCTCCTCTTTTAGTCAGACCATTTTTGTGGAAAATTTGGTTTGTTCAGTTTGCATAAATACTTACAATCTTAAGATGGTGAAGTCCTTGTATGATTCACAAAAGTTGTCATTATTTGCAAAGTCATATGTTAGAGTCATTCTTTTCAAGTTTTAAAATATGGTTAAAGTACTATTATTATTATTATGATTATTATTATTATTGTTATCATTTCAAAGTTTTAACCAGCTTTAACCTCTTTGAAATTTCCTACTAAAATTGAGAACTTTTCTTCCACTAACATGCTGTTTTACCACCAGACCATTTTCCTTTAAAAAGAATTAAGCCCATAATCATAACATTGACAAATAAAACAATAATACAGCAAATCACAGAGAAAGTCTTGCCTTTAAAAAAGGCTCCTCGTCTGTTATGAGCTGGCCTCTTGTCAGTTTGATGCTGCACTTGGGACTGCTTAGCGGACTCTGTCACCCATTTGTATGTAAATTTATGTTGTAATGATAATACCATTCAGATGTCTCTCTTCTGCTGTGTGGGCCTTTATGTAACCAGCAGAACTGAAGCCTCCTTTATTGTTAATTTGATTGTTTTGCTTGTTTTACCTCACAGCATTTTGTACAAAAGATAAGAAAACAACATTTTATTTTCAGTACAATGGCTTTACTGACAAAAAAAAAAGCTGCAATCGAATTAGTTTTAATAAATGTAGACTCAGGCAAGCACAATTGAAATGACCGTAAACAATAAAAGGTGAGTTTCTCCTTTCCTTTTTACGTGGACTTCATCACTATTGTAGAACACATCTTCTAAGATCTTTCAACATGTACATGAACATAGTGAGTAGGCTCAATCTTCTGCCTCTGTGTCAAATTTTCCTCAGCCTAAAAGTTTTGATGCTCTATCATTAGCAGCAATTTTGGCCAGATGTTTATGTTGAAACATGGAGAGGACACAGAATAACTGTGAAAGAGTTGCTGCAGGAATGGTTTTAAAAAATGTTGCGCATTTCTAATATATAGAAAAAAAAGCTTTATTATTGAGATCTAGTCTTAACAGATACATTTTATAACTAGATAAATCATGGACAGTATACATGGTGGATGAAGTTTCTCAGTCAGACAGGTGAAGCTGATGCAAAGTGCCTTAACCTTGCCCCTTTCTTATTATTAATGGCCAATCAAGGGGACTCTGACTGCAAAAAAATATCCAGCTTTATGTGAGCTTAAAGACAATAACTATACTTTTCATTTCCTTAATTACCTCAGTAAAATTATGGTCTCAGTCACTAGTTTCAAGTTTTCTTCAATAAAGTATGGCATTTATTATTTGTTACAACAAGTCAATAGTGTCCCAGTTTCTCAGTCATATCCAAGAAAGATAGACGCATATTTATGTGTATCCTTGCCAGACAAACTCTCTCATCCAAATATGGTCACTTTTAACAGACTCGCAATGTCTGTAATCCCAAAAATGGGCTTAAAACAATAGTTCACAAGTTAGTGGGACACAGTGGCAACTCCCATTTTTTATCATACAGTCTGTGATTTCAAACTGATGAAAATTTCAGCCGGGTGATGGATCTGTTATCTTGAAGATAATAAGTCAATGAACAGCTGCTGCTGAAGTGGCACTATTGACGTGATGGCTTGTAGACTGAAGGACTAAAATGTTGTCCAAAAAGGGGGGCATATCAGGACTGATTTACCACTACCAGCACGAGATAGTCTTATGTACTTTTGCACAATGCAAACATAATTAGCACGCTCAGAGGTCAGTGAGGAAAAGACTCAGCAACAAGCTCCATCACATTCCCTTAACAACTTTCCACCATTGTTGAAGTGCAGACGTGTTAACTTATGCAAACAATGGCGGAAAGTCAAAAGTAATGTATCACTAAATACAATAAAAGCTTTTGAATTGGGAAAAACTAACTACATTAGGGTTTGCTTGCTATTTATGACTTCATTTATGACTATGACAAATGACTTCAAAACCATGTGATATTCAGATAACTTGTATCAACATCATACAATTTGCATCTCAGAGTTTGTGCACCTTCAGTGGATCCTTTTTTGAAGAAGGGAGATAAACAGCCGACCACTCTGCTCAGAAAAACCCTCTCAGTGAGCGTTTGGCCACTGCTGGAGCCACTACAGTCTCCATGTGTTATCTACCATGACTCTCAGCTCTCCTCAGAAGCTGCAGAAGAACAAACAGGCTTCATTAGCTGCTGATGAGTCATTTGTCTGCACCAGGCCAAACAGAGAAAATAGAGGCTAATTAGCCAACAGTTGCCAGCTGGGACGGGAAAACCTTTGCGCCTGATGTGTGCAGTCTTTGTGTCCGGGCTGAGAAATGAATGTCTTGTCCAAACATGCGTGAATATTTTTGGCTTTTTTTCGTGTGTGTGTGTGTGTGTGTGTGTGTGTGTGTGTGTTTTGGCCTTTGTCCACACAGAAGCAGTTTTAAGTCACTGAAAACGGATCTTTTTTTCGAGGTCAAATGGCCCTTTTCTAGCAACGGTGAAGTTATTTGGAAATTCTGTTTGCAGTGTTACTGTAGGTTAAAGATGGCAGATCAATATAATATGGCAGTCGCTTACTGCAGCCAGAGAGAGCAGAGAGTGAGAATGTGCTCAGCAGTTGAACTCTGGTGATATGTAGCCCTCTATGGTTTTTACTCATTGCGTCTGTAAACAATTCAACACTGAGGAGTATTTGTGTAGTCTGCAAAAGATTACAAGGGCGTTCTGTTTTAAAATGACCTGACAACTCACGTGACTTATGAAACTATTTATAATGAAGTACGAAGTTTAAAGCCATGACTAGGAATTAAAGATACAAGGTGCCTGATGAATTCTGCAATTCCAACTGTGGCCACTTTCCCAAAAGCTGGTGCTGTTTGTGTGGAGGTAGCCTATAAAGCAAACGGTGTGATTGAACAAAAGAGCCCTGGGTTGAACTTCACTCTCATTTTAAAGTCCGTCTACATCCATTGTAAACACAAATGACTGCTTAAACAAACTAGCCCTCCTCTCTCATTAGCGGCAGCTCTGTCGCTCTGTAATTAGCTTTCTTGCAGGTTGGACAACCTCTATGAGGAGCTCTAATCAGACAGAATAATTAGCAATATTTTTGGGGGGGTGGAGACTCCTAAACAGGGCACAGTTATCGATCAGTTATTGAGTCTTGCGTGAGACTGTAAACTTGCGTGGTTCAAAAATGTTGCCCTTACTGTGGCAGTGTAAATCCGCAATAAGTAATTCTTTTTTATAGTTGTGACGGTGAAGGTGACGTCCCAGTTTTACACATGTACATTGTTACTTCCATCTATTTACTGTACAAGAAAGAGTTTGTAGGTTTGTACATAGGTGCTTGGTGTTATTCTCTGGTGTTGGTTAAGAAAATTTCACTGCCACCTTCTGGCCTGGCATGCATCCAAAAGCATTTTCAATCATTTGTGTTGATGCATGTAGAAAAGGATTTTTTTCACAACATTGTCACAAAAATACAGAACCTTTTTAAAATGCAAAGAATAAGCCTTTCCACTTTTGCAGAAGCTGTTGAATCTATACAGGGCCTAAGAGATGTTTCATCAGTTACATTATATGTGTCATTTCAAAGCAAACACATATCTAAATTCCTATTCTGGAAGCCTGATAACACAGTACTCACCTGTGGATAGCGCAGATGTTACAGCTGTTTTGTAAGATTCAGCCTTGTTAGTGTAGCCACAGAACTAAAGAGATAAGTTTCTCACATTTTGGATTATCAGCTTTTAAAAGTCAGAACTGTCAAGTTTTCAGGGGCTTGAAGTCAAAGTTCACTTAAGTTTAACTCTGATCATCACAATTTATTTAAGTGAATACTTTTGACGTCTTAAGAGTGAAAATTTTGCTGCCATTAAGAAACCCTACCTCTAAATTCAGCACTTTTTCCCCCTCAGTCCTTGTGACTTCAAGTGGCATTAGACAGAAATCTGCTACTGCCTGTGATTTATAACCATTTGCTGACTTGATGCATTTTCAATAAAACCTCAGCAGCAGGGTTAATGCAAGTGTGCCAGTGCACGTGGACTGAAGTCTCAGACTAATTACCTGCCATGAAAGCAGGATGTAAAAGGCTTCTCAGGAGTGTAAAGGAGACATTTTTGGCATTTTCACATCCTCTGAGTGTGTTGAAGTGGCCTGAGACGTCAGAGCAGCAGACACTTTACAAACCCTCAGCTCCCAGCATCATGTTAAGCAGAGCCAGAGGCAAAATTATTGAATGTTGAAGCCCATCGTGGCTCGCTACAACAAGAAGTCTCGAGTCCCCTTGGTGTGTAAAACAGATCATGTGAATAGGAAAAAAATTGGTTTGGTGCAGACACCTCAGCTCGCTCGAAACTGGCAAATATATTTTGTTCTTGACTAAAAATACATATGAAAACAAGCGAAAGAAGTGGAGGTACAAAATGTATCTGTGACGTCTTTTATTGCACCGTGTGCACACACACATACACACGTCTTCTTGACAGCACTGTCAGTGCATGTTAGTAGGGGATATGTGCTACATCCAAGAATAGATATGAACTGTCATCCAAAAAGAAAATCTGACTCAAACAGCAATTCTGAACTGAGCACGAAGACCTGCGGTGGGATTGTAGCCGCTCTGACACATGGATACACACTGACACACACATTACAGGCAAGGTTTTGCTGGCCTGTCAGTGAGCCTAAGTAAGCGAGTCCAAAACAAGGAAAGACACAAGAACAGGAGGAGGAGGGAGGGGTGAGAGGAGAGAGACAAAGGGGATGTCAGTACAAACTCAACAGAACTTCACAAGTACAAATCCATACCATTTCTATTGACATTTTTCCATCTTTTTATCGTTTCGTCCGATCAATCTAATTTTTTTCCAGCTAATTGATGACATGATGACTAACAAACCCGGCTCACACGCCTGCTTCCATTTAGTTACCAGTTATTATTAATTGTCCCTTTTTCAGATTGTCTGTTGATATTTGTCCTGTCCTAGGATTTTTCATCCACCTGTTTTTATTAATACTTTCAGTTTGCACAATAAAAACCTCAGCAGGAACACCAGAACATACCCATTTAATTATCTGCCTACCCAACCTTGATGTGGCCTCAAACACTGGTCGAGAGCTTGGTTAATGCTATCACGCCATCACCATTACCTTCTGCCTCCTGATGAGAAAAGTCTATAGTACTATAGGCCTACTTTTTAACTGACCTTTGCACTGTTAAAATGTGCTATGTTAACAAATTGAGCATGTTTGTGGTTTGTGCAAAATGTACAATGTACAAAGTGGCAAGTAATGCAGCAACGTGAGAGCAAAAACAGGAAAGAAGCTGCCAGTAAGCAAGAAAATGTGCATTCTTAATCAAAGGGAATCCAAATGTGAAAACATGTTTTAAAAGTAGCATTGCAAACATTTTACGAAGAAAACTAAAGTTAAAACACTTGTCATCCCTCGAGGAGGCTCAGTGTGTTTTGTTAAGAATTAATGGATGTGACTTATGTTTGTGAAGAAAAAAACTCAATCAGGTCACTTTGATTCCGTCAGATCAATCATGAATTGACTTTGCACTTTCATCAACATTTTAAAACTTGCTTAATACTGAAAACATCTAAATAAAAATCTGTTATGTCTCTTTATTCCCTGCTTTTCTTTGGGGTAAGATTTGTAGTTTTGAGCTTTTACTATGAACCAAGAACAGTTTCTGCTTCTCCAACTCTGTATTGCAAGTTTTCATATGAGCACATTGCTCATGTGCCAATTTTCTCAGTGTCTGCAACCCTGTGGTTTATGAACACCACAGAAAAGGAAGGATCATTTTGATGTCCTGTATTTTTCAGAGTTGCCAAGTCTCATGTTTTTGGCATGAGACACATACGTCTGGGTTCTGTCACGCAATCAGGACAAAAGCCACAGTATAATAAGAGGAAGCTGTGAAGTCCCTCCTTGCTAAATAATGTAGTTTATAAAGTGTACTTCAGTTTTCTGCATATTTGTACACTGTGATTGGTCAATTAAACTGCTGCAATCTTACAGCAGCTGGAACAATAAGTGCATCATCAAAGAGAGACTCAAGGTCTGACAGTGGAGTGTCCTCAGGTTGAGTCATGAGCTCCATCCAAACTTTGGGGTTTTTTTTGCTTATAGTCATGATATTTTGTTGCTGTTGTTGTTGCTGCTGCATAAAGATGATATTGAATGTTTGCAGTTTTGTTGCCTAAACTCAGTGTCCGGTAAATGATTACAGTGGAAGTGTTATTGTGCTTGTAAATGGAAGTTGATCCATGAAAACAACCTGTAAAAAAATACTCATGATGCTGATGACAATTACCGATTGTATTATATGCGATAAGATATGGCTATGTTCCGTCATTGCACTGAAAAGCCCATTTTTGCATGTGACCAGGAATTTAAATGTTTCACCAAACAAATAAATAAAACATATAAAAATATGTAATATAAAAAGAAGGTCTTCATCATCTGTCATTGCCCTCATATTCCTCATATTTGTGTTGTGGGGTTTTTTTTGTTTTTTTTGGAGGTAAACTTGTCTAACATTGACCCTCTACACCACCATTATCATGTGGATGCATATCTATTTAAATTTGTGCTGCTTATCGCATTAAAAGTGCCTTTATAAAGTTTCTTCAGTTAGTCTGGATAATCCACAGACAATAATAATCCCCAGCTAACAGACGAAAGTTGGCAACTCTTATTTATTGCCTTTTTTCAGTAGCTTGGTGTGTGAAAATATTGAGATGGAAACAACACAAACACAGTATTTTAGAGAATTAGAGAGCTGAGCTGTGGCCAGAAAGAGAGGAATCCATACATTTTTGCAGTCGGACCAGTTTTATTCATGTTGCCAAATCACAAATGACAAACTTGGGGTTTTTACAATCATACAACAAACTATAGGTCACCCTGTATCTTTAAAACTTGCAGGGGGAATCATTCACATCAGAACATAATGTTTTATTTAAAATCCATATGGAGGTGGGCACGGAGCAAAATCTGACACTGGATCCAAAAAAATGCAAACGACAGCTCTGGTTTAAAGACTAAACCACAAAAACTTTAAAGCATCATGAATATGCCAGGCATAAAGGATACAGCATACTTATGGTTAATCTCAGATGTGGTCCCATTTTCTTTCTTCTTTCTTCCATAAGATTTGGTACATTAAATCTTAAAATGTGTTTAATATGGTATGAATGACAAACTTGTGATAATTACTGAACAACAGGAAACAGGAACATCTGGGTGGCACTGATCAGGGGACCACTGAGAGAGATTTTGTAGTGAAGTGGTTCATATATATGGAACTCAGAGATGAAAACAAGGCCCACAAGGAAAATGAGATTCCTTAGTGAAAATACAGGTCTATGATGGGATTTTTTGCTCAGCAAGTAAAGCTAGAGACACCAGGGCCCTTATTTCATTATTTTTATTTTATTTTTAATCCAAATTTCATATGTACAGCAAAATACGGCAAATAAAGAGTCTTTCCATCTCTTTTTAGTATTTCATGTTTCAGATTTGTATTTGTGATCACGCTGCTGTTTTATTTGAGTACATTTTTATCTTTCAATTGCTTTTTAAGGTGTCTTTAAAGTTCAATTTTAGTTAAGTTTGCCATTCAAATGTCAAATAATAATGATCAGAGTTTAAAGTTAAAGTCAGCCCAGTCTAATCACGTAGATGTTTTTGGTGTTTGCTTTTTAGATAAAAGGTAAGTAATAAGTAAGTAATAGAGTAATATTAGGTCACAATACTCTCATCCGTCTGAGAGACGGTTTCTCTGCTGTGTAAAGACTCAGGATATGAAGCAGGACAGATTTGTGATTACTTTGCATATCAGAGATTATCCTGTGCGTAATATTACAATATAGCTGCCAAGAAATATACAGCATGCTGATGTAGACTGTGAGACGAGGCTGAAACTCTGCAACACCAACCTCAAACACATGAGCACAAAATGTCAGAGAAGAACATTGTAAGTGATCACTTTATGACACAACTTCAAGCCAATTTTGACTCCAGTTTAAAAGATGTCTGATGTTTGACTGAGAACCATCTCAGTTTTTCTTTTGGTGCTTTTTTCATACAGTAATGAACTCAGCACTAAATGTTTTTAAGCTTGAATATCCCAAACCAGGCTTAAATCAATTACTGTTGCCATTTCTGTAAGTTTTCTGAGATAAGCCTGAGATATTAAGATAAGAAAAAATGTTTTGCTACCTTCACCAATATTTTTACATTCCTGAAATAGTTTCTCTGAACAGAGCACTCAGGGGAATCAAAGACTTTCTGATCTTTGCTGATTTTTCTTTTAGTTCCTCTGCTAATAAGGAGCAGTGACCACCCTGCTCTTTAAATCTGACTAAATGATGAGCTTTAAATATGTGTCCACAGGAGATATTCAACAGTTTGGGCTAAAAACAGTTTGGTTCAATCAATATCTGTGAACAAGCATCCCCTGCTCCCGAAGCTGGAAATGAGACGAGACAGAGCGGATGCTCTGTGGCGTCCTCGTGGGACGAAACCTGGAGCTGAACCGCTGGCAGCCGACCAGAGACTGACTGAGTTTAAAGACTGAACAGCTGCTTGCAGTTTCTTTTCACAGAGGGGCTTCTCTTTATACCGCGTTTAATCAAACACTCCAGTCCCGTCTCACTGCACTAGTCAGGTTAATGAGCTTTACGTATGTGTTTCCCTTTTCACAACCCCTTTAATCATCCACTACAAGCATTTTTAAAGTTATTTTATTTATCTATTTATTTATTTTTTTTACCATTAATATAAAACAATAAAGAGAGATGACATGACAGGAGGGGAAGGATGCAACAAAAGTCTCACACAAAATTCCAACCAGAGACATTGCTGCAAATGGTTGGCACTCTGCCTTCCCGGCCCTATTGTAAAGTTTGTACTCTTTTATTTCTCAGTTATCAGTTAAACTCAGTAAGTACTGAAATATATAGGAAGTGGCCTTAGAGCTGCTTGTCTAGCTGACTGTTTTCGTATCAGAAGACTTAATTAAAATATATAACAGCTGCTCATGAGGACAAAACCTTAATGAGAGTGACGTCTTTTTAAAAAAAACATTCATGTTATCGTTGTTAATGTGTTCATTGTTGATTCCCTCTGTCTGACTCTGTCCCAGAAGACTGAATTGTGTGCATTGTGTCTGGAGCCCTGAGCTTGGAGATGCTCCTCTATGACGCTCCTCTGAGCCTTTGTGGTTGGTTAGGAGGAGAGGAAAGAGGAGAGGAAAAAAAGACTGAGGAGGCAAAAAGGACAAGAGAAAAAGAGAGGAGGAGACAAAATAGGACACGAGAATGAGGGATGAGAGAAGAGCAAAAGGAGACAACCAGGAAAGGAAAGGAGAGAAGAATAAGAAGCACGTGGTGGAGCAGAGGTTTTTAGTTTGACTCTACGTTTTCTCTGAATTTTACATGAGTCCTGTCGTAACAGTGAAACAGCTGCTGTGAGCCTTGGCCCGATACGTGACCTACAAATCAACCATCAACTTGTTGCCTCTTGCAGCACAAATTACTCATCAGAGGTTTTTATTGGGCTCCATTCAAGCGAAGGCTGTTGTAACACCCGCTGATGCTTAGTCACACCCTCTTCATGACAAGACCACTGACGTCTCAAGACTCCGCTGTTCACACTCCACCACCAGCCTGCACAGCTGCGGAGTCTGGACTGGAAATAGCTGATGTGTGCGTGCATGACATGAGGCTTTTGAAAAAACTAAAAACAAGCTAAAAACAAACTGGCATCACCCCAAACCATTATTCAACACGTTAGTCTTATGTTTTGCTAAGTTTTAAAATCACTATCAGTTAATCCATGGTGAAGTCAGTATAATAAATAGGGTGAAGTCTGAATGCCATACATACTGTGCACATGTGTCGAGCCTTGCCTTGTTTTCTGGTTCAGTTTTTTTCACCTGTTGCTTTTTGTTTTGTTTTGTTCTGTTGTTTTTGCTATTTACACTATGTTCATCCTTTGCTCCCATCATTATCACCCCCATCTTTATACCTGTGACAGCAACGTCTTCATAAAGTTTGCTGACGACACGGCCGTTGTGGGGCTCATTTCCCACAATGATGAGCAGGCCTACAGGACGGAG
>JAQNCA010000027.1:6098489-6105989 GCA_029783725.1 Acanthurus tractus
TTCAGAGTGTGGGAGAAGATGAAGGACAAGGTCCACTTCAGTCCTGTCATCCTGGACCCAAACACTGCACACCCCTGTCTCTATCTGTCTGATGATCTGAACAGTGTGAGATTTGAGGACACAGAGCAGCAGCTTCCTGACAATCCAGAGAGAAACACTAGGTATGTCAGTGTTCATGGCTCTGAGGGCTTCAGCTCAGGGAAACACAGCTGGGAGGTGGAGGTGGGAGATCATCCAGGTTGGAATGTAGGTTTCGTGAAAGAGTCAGCTGACTGGAGGGGGGAGAAATATGCCACACCCGAATATGGAATCTGGTGTTTATGTCACATCGATGGAGAATACACTAATGGTTGTGGTCAGATCATCACAGTGAAGAAGAGTCTCCAGAGGATCAGAGTCCAGCTGGACTATGACAGGGGGGAGGTGTCATTCTATGAGCCTGAAGACATGACTCACATCTACACTTACAGAGACACTTTCACTGAGAAACTCCATCCATATTTAAATATTGGAAATGCTGATGATGCTAAAACTGCTGATGTTAAAATCTGTCAAACAGGGTTTTCTCTGTGATGTTCAGAGATATTTGCTTCAGCTGGTAAAATGTAATGTAATATTGCACTTTACAGTTTGCAGTCCATGAGATTTGGGTTGTGACTGTTGTGTTGTGCTTAAATATGTTGGGATTGGCTTTCCAAGATAATCAATAATTAAGTCAGGCAATATGATTTAATTTGCATTAAACCCACCTTGGAACACCACCCTTAAATAGGGAAAGGATAACCAAATTGTTAAATCTGTGTCTTAAAATAATTTTGCAGTATGTGATAAAAGAACCAAATCAATGGTCCTGTTTCTGCACAAAGAGCACTTTTCATAGAGCAAATTCTGTTGACATGAATGCAGGACTTTGACTTTTGTTGCTTTAACTTGTGGTGTGCTACTTCTATGTAATAATCTAAAACTCTGTACTTTTTTCCACCTATGGCTGTAATGATTCTGTCTCAAAATAAATTTACAAGTGACATATCAAAGGTTTCATTCACGAAATTTCATGCTGTTCATTTCTAAAGATACCGCTCTTATTTTGAAAAACAAGGCGGAAGTGTAGTGTTTGTATAAACAAACTGTCGGTACTTCCGGTGATGTACAGAGGTATCGTACTTGTGTTTAAACATTTTTATTGAAAATTTGATGTGATTTCTACAGCCAAGTCATTTTCAGCCTTGTCATATTTGAGTAGAGGTCAGACTTAGCAACAATCTACGTGGCTATGATCATTTTACAGCAAAGCACGCTGTCAGCAAATGGGGGTTGCTAACTAAAGAACTAAAAATATGGGACGCTACACTGTTAGCCTAGCTACATTTCGTCGACACGTTAATAATAAAATACAACGAAATAAATCAGTCAGCTATCTGTTCCCTGCAGAAAGAAAAAAATGTAAAGTTATGAGGTAAATAATACACGTAGTTATTCTTCATCAAGGGTCATGCAAATGTACGTCCTTGTGTGCTACCTAAATTTGTAGCTAACATTAACAAACTTTTAACAAATTACAAACAGACCATTCCTTCGATAAGTGTTTCCCCCGAAAACTGTTTAGAGTAAGGTCTCTTAGTTAACAAGACAGCGTGTCATTGTTTATAGCAAGAGATTAAGCTGGTGGTTTTTCAAGCATGCTTTTATTTTGCTGTCAGCATCATTTGTTAAACTCGGTTCATTGCAATGGCTCTGGAGGCAGAAACCGCAGAGCTAACACAAATGGAAACCCATAGTAAATTGAAATTAATGTTTTAAATGTATGTTAGCCTTGTTGTATGTTAGCCTTTACTTAAGAGAGAAATGTAAACATACGATCAACCTGATGATCAATTGTGTGTGTTGTTTTTCTCTGCTAGACGCTACCACCAAGAAAAAAAGACTCTAAGCAACACACTTTGATGGTTATGGATAATGATGGACAACCTGTTAGCAAATAAAGGTGGCATACCCTGCCAGGCTGTGGGCCAGAATGCCTGGTCAACAACCCCAAATCAAGGATCCCTCTTCAACCCAATGCCCAGCTCTCAGAACCTTGGCCTGGGCTTGTCTTCTAATCAAAGACCCTCTTATGGGCACCTGCAGGCATCCAACCCGAGCTGTATGAACAACATGAACACTTTATCATCCGCTCACCACCCCGCTCTGTACAAAGCCTCGCACATAAGTAGCAGTTCATCATCCAACGCCCTGTTTTCCAACACTACGATCCCGAGTTCCTCTCACAGTATTTCTTTTCCTCAGCAAAGCCATCACACCTTAACAGAGCTGCTACCTGCAAATCAAGGACAAATTGCACCTCCACTATCTCTTTCACAAACAAACCCAGCTGTCCAGCAATGTAGGCCCAAAAAGGTACCTCCTCTCCTAAACCCTAACCCTCACATAGTGCCATTTCAACCTCCATCAGCCAACGAGAGTTTAACAGACGGTCTTCAAGGTCTGCCCCTTAGCCTGTCATCATGTAGACAGGGTGGAAATACAACTCAAGCTGCTTTTGAGGGATCAAATGTGGAGTTTGCTGATGCTTCTGGATCCACTCAAGGCCACGCCTCATCCACCTCTCAGGAGCTGAGTCAGTGTATATCTTTACCACACTGTAGTGGTAAGTTGTACTTGTAACCTTTGTGCTATGTTGGCATGTTTGTACTTCACTGAGGGATAAAGAGCCTCTTCAGTGTGACTGAACATGTTCGGTTCATCTAACACCACACAATTTTTTCTGCTTTAACGGCTGGTGTATCACTGGTCTCTTGGATACTTAAATCTGATATTTATGATTTGATTTTGCTCTTTGAGAAACAGTATTTTACTTAAATTTAATTCTTACATCCTGATTCAGCTCATCGGGTGTCTAACATTCTGAACATAAAATGTGTGCATCTGGAAATTACTGATAGACCATTTCAAGCTAAATATTTAATCAGAGATGCAAGATGTTGACTTTTTCAGATTGTTCAACTCCTCATTATTCATCAAAGTAAAAGAAAAAAATTCACACTACAGAAAAATTAATTGTTCAATAAAGGCCTGCAGTTCAGATCACATTACTGTTAAACATTGCTTCCGATTTCCTCTTCTTCCTCTTCTTATCTAATTATTCTGTCTTTTCTTCAGAAGCTGCAAGCGAGTCTGTCCCTGATGCAGCAGCTCAAACTGACAAAGAGGAACCACAAGAGGGGAATTTAACAGCCCTGGTGAGGAATTTAACAGCACTGAGACTTGTTAATAACGACTGTTTTGAAATAACCTTATACATATATATATATATATTTATTTGTGTATCCTCACAAATAAGATAAGCGTAATGTTCAGTTTTTATATGCTTGATGACATTTGGCTGATGGCTGTTTGGACTTGCAGAAGTTGATATTACACTTGGTCACTTATATTCTTCTGCTTGATAGCTGCCATGGCATGAACATTTCTGTGGAGTTTCATGGGAGCTCACAAACTTTTGAATTTAGTTTTTCTTATCTGCTTTCAGACCAGCAATGAGAAACGACGTTTGGTACTTTTACATCAGCGTGCTAACCTACTAAGACAACTGAAGGAGTTGGATAAACTTGTAAGTGTCCTCAGGTAATTTAACTGAAGGAGATTAAAGACTGTCTTAAGATAGTTGCCACTCAACACTTTGACATTATGTATTATATTTGCTTCTGAATTACTTAAATTCCTATTTTGGAGACAATTCTACATAGGTACTCCATGTTCACATCATTTTGTCCCCTCATTAAGCTAGAATCAATATCGTCAGATGACAGCGATGATGACCAGTCTCCACACACAACCATTAAGGTAGGACAACAATTTAGCAAAGTCCCCCTCCACTCAAAAATCTATTTTTCTTTCTAGGGTTTTTATTCCATCGATTATCAGACCTTAACTTGAATGAATTTTATCTGTGCAGTGTTTTTCACTCAAGAGCTGTTCACACATTCCTCTACTGGAGAGGAAAATGTCTCTCCATTTCCTAAATTCATGCATAAAGTGGGCAAGTTAGACTTAGTTTGTTATTAATTCCAAAGTTAATGGTAGGCATAAAAACCTGAAAACCACCTGCTCAGAGCGGATGTGTCAGTAAAGAGACTACTGAATGTTGGCATTAGCCCTGCCAATGCTAGTTACAAGCTCACATGCTAATTAACAACTTTTTTTTCGCTTTTATCTACACTTATCTTCCTCATATGTCTGCTAGTCTGGGATTTCGGTGCATCACAGACACCTCATCTGAGTCCCATACATGTCAGAGCGCCACTCTGCATTTGAAACATGGAGCCTGTGGCTGAATTTCTGCAGTGTTTTTTCTAGCTAGCCATTGATGCTCAATGTTTGAGCATCAATGGCACTTAAACATTGTCACAGCTTCACCCCACAAATTTCAGTCAGATTTAAAAGTTTCCTTGTTGTCTCTTTGCTGTTTTGTTTTTCATTCACAGTCACGTCTTTCAGAGTACTGTTCGTCACCTAATCAAAATGAGACCTGTGAGGATCTGGAGGATCCAGAGGATCCAGAGGATACAGAGGAGCCAGAGGATCTAATGTCACCAGTAGAATCAGTGGTATTTACCTGAATTTTTTTGGTTGCTTTTGTTCAATACTGAAAAATCAGTTTTTTACTAAGCAGAAAAGATGATCCAAATATTTTATGATAATCTTGGAAGTTGTTGATCAAGTATTCATGGGAAAACTTGTCATTTGTGATTTTTTTTGTCTTGTATGTTAGTAAACTGAACATTTTGGGTTTGATTCTCAGTTGAAACAAGACTTTTGGTGACTTTGCAGGCGTGTGACAGGGCAAACATGAAACATGCTCATGAAAACATGCAGATTTATCAGTTGTTTTTTTTTTAAAGTTTCTTGTAAGAATGCCCGCATTTTTTTAATAAAGCAAGAGTACTGACAGGTGCTCTGGTTTTACTGTTCTGTTGACTTTAAGCTTAAAAAATATGAAAAAAGTTACTTAAACACTGCTCAGAAATGGTAAACTCTTGAAAAACAAGACTAACAGAAATGCAGCGTGTGCAATCAATAAACTGGAACTTCATGTATTGGTTTTAGCTGCAGTTTTAAGTGACTGTCTTTAGTTTACCTGTAAATTTCAAAAACAAACTTAGCTGTAGTGGCTAAAGAAAGTATAAATACAAACTGATTTTGTAAATTCTTACATAGTACTAAAGATGCAAAAATATGACAATCCCATTGTATAAAGATTTAGGTATTCGTCACAGCCAGTTGAGTAAAATATGAGTGAAGAAAATGAAATTACTCGTAAATATTCGTAGCTACCACCAGTGATATCTTGAACAGACAAAAAAAAAGAATCCAGTTAATGGATTTCAAGATGGACCTGCTGAGATTTCAGATTAAAAGATGGTTTTACATCTTAAAAAAAAAAAGATCTTAAATTAGCTGTGATGTGTTAGCATTTAAATTGTTGTGTCCTTTTTAAGTATTGCATAGAATAATCCCATTAATGATTAATCAATTATTGTCATAAGTGTTATCATGTATATATTTATTTTTAACTCTCCCTTTCTTTCTTTTTTTCCCCCCAGAAATCAGAAAGGGTCTCAGCTGAGTCAGAGGTTGACAGTGATTATGATAACTGTCCTAAGAGTGAGGATGACTTCTCTGATTTCCTGCCTAACCTTAAAGAGGTCTCCTCAGATAAATCCAGTCATAGGATTCCCGCGAGCCCCACAGAAGAAAAACCTTCATTCCCAAAGAAAAGGAAGGCTAAACCACAAAGTTCTTCAGTGAAGGCCAAAAACGTTAGCCCCCCGAAAAAGGCACATAGAGTTAGTCTGAAGAAATCTTCAGAAGCCATTGTGTTGCCAAGTTCTAACGGTGAAAATCGTGTGTACGACAGGAAGAATTACTGTTTGTATTGCTCCAAGGCAGTGTCCAAAATGGCCCGGCATCTAGTGAGTGTTCACAATGACAAAGCAGAGGTTGCAGCTGCATTTCAGTATCCACAAAATTCCAGAGATAGACAAAAGATATGGAACAGATTAATAAACCAAGGAAACTTTGTTCATAATAAGATGGTCTTGAAAACGGGGAAAGGCAAACTTGCCGTACGAAAAAGACCAAGTGACACTAGACTGGCCGGAGACTTTCTTCATTGCCTTTTCTGTCGCGGTTTTTACGTAAAACATGCTTTGAAGCGACACATGAAGCAGTGCCCAGAGAGAGTGAAGGGTGGAAAGGAAATACCTATGAGAAGAAATATCGGATCACAGTGTGTGCTGGACACTCTCGATGACCTTGACGTAACTGAAGATTTTCGGAGTACTTTGTCTCAGATGACTTATGATGAAGTGACACAAGCTGTCTTGGATGACAAACTTATCTTGCAGTTTGGTGAACTCTTGTTAAAACAGAGCGGATCTGACAGCAAGAGGCAGGAACACCTCAGACAAAACCTTCGTCAGGTGGCAAGACTTGTTTTGGAAGCTCGAAAAATGACTCCTCTTGAGAAACTAGAGGACTTCATTCTCCCCTCAAACTTCCAACATGTAGTGTCTGCAGTGAACGTCCTGGCAGGCTACAATTCAAGAAAGAAAGCATACAGCACTCCTTCCCTTGCAATCAAGCTCGGCTACCACTTACAGAAGGCCTGTGGTATTGTTGAGGGTAATGCGGTTCAGAAGGGTGATACAGGTATGGCAGAGAGTGCGCGAAACTTCCTCACTATGTACCAGGAGAAATGGAACAAGCTCATTTCTTCAGGTGCGTTTACAACGCTGAAAAAAACGAAAGTGACAAAAGACAAGCATGTGCCAATTGCTCAAGATGTTAAGCGGCTGAATTTCTACATGGAGAATGTTCAACATCTGAACATGAAAACGCTCAGAGACGATCCAGCTACAGGAAACTACGTTGCTCTGGTCAGGATAGTACTCGCCCGAACAGTTTTTTTCAACAAGATGCGAACACGAGAGATATCAACTTTGCAATTTAAAGCTTTTATGTCGCGGGAAATGCCAAACTCGGGTCCTTACAAGGACATGCCTGGGTCAGAGTTGGAAAAGAAAATGTGTAGGTTCTTTGCAAGAATTGACATAAGGGGAAAATGTGGAAGGGTGATACCTATTTTTCTAAAACCGTCGATCGTGTCTGCCATGGAGCTCTTCATAAAAGTTCGCGAGAAATGCAGTGTACCCAGTGAGAATCCTTTCCTTTTTGGCCGACCAAAGACCCTGTCAGCCTACAAAGGGGCAGAGTGCATCCAGAGATATGTCAAAGAATGTGGCGCTCAAGACCCTGAGACACTGACAACGGCAAAGATCCGGAAACATTACGCAAAAATGCTACAGCTGATGAACCTGGATGAAAATGAGGCAGACCAAATTTTAGGCCCTAATAATCCAGTCCGGAAACTGCGACAGAACACAGGCCAGGATGATGACAAAATGGACTCTAACGGTAAGAATTTTTCATATCTGTGTG
>JAQNCA010000027.1:6108489-6112656 GCA_029783725.1 Acanthurus tractus
AAAAATAAAAAATTGATAAATAAAAAAAAAATTTAACAAAAGGTTGAATGTGTTTTCAGATGTTTGTAATCCTGAAGGGTTTAGTCCAAAGAGGTTTTATATAGATATATGCACTCTTTGAGACATAATAACAGCTTGTGATATTTTCTCTTCATGTGAATAAATTAGACATACATACATGTTCACTATTTTAGGCTCAGACGAAAAAGGGAAAAATCTCAATTCCAAAATGGAGCACTGAATATGTTTCCCAAGTCAATCAACAGAGGAATATCCAAATAGTCAAATACTCAGGTCCAGTGTTCCTTAAGTAACAGAAGCACCCATTCCAAAAGTTTACTGTTTTGAAATGACAAAAGTGCCACTTTTAATGAATGTTAGCAACAAAATGCACTTAAAAGTGTAACTAGCTGAAGAACTCACAAGGTAGCAGAGGTGCCACCGCCTGTTATGTTTCCATCATTAATATTTTTAATAATAAAATTAATGCATCAAACATTATAGAAGAGAAGGCTGTATAATTTATATATATATATATATGTTTGAAAAGCGTCTATTTGTAGAATCTCACAACAAAAAGTAAATAAAGCTGTTCACTAAATGTCGTGGATTTAAAGGTATAATAATTAATCTGAAATTGAGTGGCGTTAAAAAGCACAGTGCCTCAAAGATTTTACCCAGATACACTCTAATATATTTAGAAATGACCCATGTGAGGTTTGTTACTTCTCTGATAGTTTGACTTCTATTGTAACGTTTTTTTTTTTGTATCCTAACCTATCAGGCTATTATCTTGAAAGGAAACCCGGATATGCGTTGTCCGAACTCTTTGCAGCATGACGCTAACGTTCCGGTAAACACGCAAGATCATTAATATACCCGTTAAGGTTGTCACTTAAATCATGAATTTACTCATGTTGCATTTTTTCGACAATGCGACCGCACATTATTTTGACGTAAAGACGAGCCAGAAATAAATTTTAACCTGGTCTGCACCGTTTTCGCTTCCGTCGCAGAGGGTAAGATGCAGACGCGAGCGTTCACGGCTCGTAACGTTCACGAACAAGTGCCGCACGCAGAAGCGCTCGTTTCCGTTGATGTCCAAAGGTATTGACTCTTAATCTCGCATTAAATAAAACAGATTTTTTTTTTGCTTCAGACACAGATTTTTATTTAATTGTCTATTTGTCTTTAGCAGTGTTCATGTCGCGACGTTTCCATCCATGACACCTCTGTGCTGTTTGCAAATATTGTTAACCTAGCTAACGTCACCTACAGGATAACGTGGAACAATTTAACAAGCTATCGCCGCATTTACCCTTCAAATTTTTTTGGGCAGCGTGCTTCATCATGTGTAGATAATGGGGGGAAGTTTGCAGTTTCTCTCACTGGTTACATTTTGCAAGTCATGTGTTACAGACAGGCTCGAGCCACCTGCTGAAACCACCGTTCGTGTGTTTTTCTGGCCTGTTTCAGGAGAGGACAGCGATTCGCATCACAATGGTGATGTGCGTGTTTGCGTTGCCTCAGTAGAACCTGCCTCTAAGGCGAAACGCACCAATCCGTGATGGTTATGGAGGATGATGGACGTCACCCCAGCCAATCAGAGCCAGACACCCTGTCAACCGTGGGCGGGACAGAACGGCTGGTCCCCAGCTTCACCTCAAGGACCTTCCTTCAACCCTGTGCCCAGCTTCCAGCACCTCAGCCTGAGCTCGCCCTCTGAACACAGGCCTGGCTATGATCACTTGCAGGCGTCCGATCAGGGCTGCCAAAGTCACATCACCTTTCCACCCAGAAGCAACGCTGATCAACACCTGCAATTTGTTAATAAAGCTGATGAGAGTGTGAGGCAGATCATTCCTAATGCTCATCTTTCATCCATGGTTTCAGGTGCAAGCCAGGGCAGAATTATACCTCCGCGTTCTCTCCATCTCATGAATGAAGGGACACAACCTTGCAAGCCACATCCAAATCTTTTTTATTCCCCCCACAGCCCTTACCAAGCAATATCAGCCTCTTTCCAGACTCCATATGCTTACCAAGGTTCATTGAATGGACCTCAGTCCCCTCATCCTAAACACGATCCCATCAGCTCGCCGTCATTTGGACCACGTGTGAACCAGAGTCCACAGTGTGCACCTCAGCCTGCATGTGAGAGGGCAAACTCAGAGTCCTTTGCTGGATACTGCCACAGTCATGCTTTGTCCACCTCTCCTGTCCAACAACAGCCTCAGTGGACATTTCCAACACACTCTGAAGGTGGGTTTTTTTGTAAAAAGAACATAACATGCTTGATCCATGTTACTGAATTTTTCATAGGTGTTAAACATTCAAAAGAAGTTATATAAAAAGTCAGAAAAACACATTTGTTAATCATCCATAGGCCGTACAGAAAGAGCCAGGGTTTGTCCCATTATCCAAGCAGCAGCCACCAACATCCTGATAAATGTGCAACTTTGACTCTCTGAGATGAGTGTTAAACAATAGCAAGACAAAGAATGTAATCCCGTTGTCTGGATTTTTGTCCATTGTTTCAGTGTGCTTGTCTCTGTTTTCTCTCCAGGAACCATAAACCAGTTTGTTCCCAATGCGGCTGCACATGACGGCAACTTCACACCACAGGTGAGTTTAATACAGTAATACATTAAAACGCTTGAATTTAGAGATGTTTAGTGAACAAATTATTGTTTCCCTCACAGATTATTTAGCAATTTTTTTCCCATTTTATCATTCATCCAAGAAATATTAAAGCTAGCTTCTAAAATGTTAGAAAGTTGTTTTAAGCAATATGACAGAAAAATATTGAAAGATAAACCAGAGTGATTTCTGAGGAAAAAGATCAGAATTAAGATCAAAAATTAGCTTTATTTTACCCAGCTGTTAATCAGTGACTTATTTCAGCTCTAGTAGAAATTCATCCATTGATTTTTTTTAGATATTAAAGCAGACGCATATATAATGTATTTAGGAGCATATTGTTCAACTGTGTATTAGTGTTATTTTAGGGCATGATGACAATTTGGGTTGTTGAAGGTAACTGTAAATTTTGAGATAATTCCCATTAAAGAATAAGTATTTGAATACAGGATCAAGAAAGGCAAAATGTAACAAAGAACAGTGTCTGTGTGTAACAATAATGTCGAACTTTAAGTTGTTAAAATTGTCTTTGTGCAGTCCCCCAACTCTGAGTCTCGTTATGGCCTCGATCCAGAGCTCCTGCCCAGTGCTGTGAGTTCCTTTTTTCTCTCTCTTAACATCTTTCTCAGATGACTTTTGCAGTTTGTCTGCCTGTATAAATCATTATAGGCTCTGCAAGTTTTGGGCTTTTCCTTGAGGAAGACACACATTAGCAGCCTAGTGATTTACCGCATCGTTTTACACATGTGGTGCGCCTCTGATATATGTTGCCTTTACGGCACATCTTTGAGTAAGACAAGAATGCAGTCTCTCCGTGTCTGTCTCAGGTGAAGGTGATAGCAGAAGACAGGGCAGAGTGGGAGGACAAGGTCTTCGTCTCAGAGCCTTTTTCTGCTCTTCCTCCTCTTCCAACTACTTCCTGTATCGTAGAGGACAAGGGTAAATATTCAGAACACTGCATAACTCTCTTATCCAGAACTGTGGGTCCAGAAGCGCTGTATCAACAGTATGTACAGCCTGTCTGTGACTGAACTTTAAGCAGTCTGTATGAGTGCACAGTTAATGTTTTAGTGCTTTGACAAACGGTAAAATTAACAATTGATAGAGATAGAGGGAAAGAGGAAAACATTTATAAAATAAGTGGAAAATAAAATTTTTTTTCCCTAATAAAAAAAAATATTAACCTGCTAGCTATCAGTTTGTTTCTAATTAAAACTTATATTTAAAACATTTTTGTCAGACAGATGAAAGGATTATGACAACTCCAAATATGCTGAAATTGTTAAGTTAAGAGTGCATCATACTCAGGTCAGTAAGTAGTTTTTTTTTGCAAGAGATAGAACAATTCCGATTCTGTTTAAATTACAAATGTTACATTTCTAATATAACATCAACAACATGTTGTTTTTTTGAGTTTTTTTCCCCTCAGACTTTCCTATCACCATATCCCAGTTTCAGCATACCTGAGGCCACCTTTCATTCTTTCATTCCCGGTCTTGTGTCTCTTTGACTCTTAGGTAATGCAAG
>JAQNCA010000027.1:6117161-6129764 GCA_029783725.1 Acanthurus tractus
TTATGACAACTCCAAATATGCTGAAATTGTTAAGTTAAGAGTGCATCATACTCAGGTCAGTAAGTAGTTTTTTTGCAAGAGATAGAACAATTCCGATTCTGTTTGAATTACAAATGTTACATTTCTAATATAACATCAACAACATGTTGTTTTTTGAGTTTTTTTTCCCTCAGACTTTCCTATCACCATATCCCAGTTTCAGCATACCTGAGGCCACCTTTCATATCATTCCCGGTCTTGTGTCTCTTTGACTCTTAGGTAATGCAAGTCCTTTCGCCATCCGCTCCACCTCGTACTGCATGCCCTGTGAGGGTCAGAGTGCCCTGATGAGCCGCCTGCCACTGGGAGCTCTGGTCACCCCTCTAGCGAAGCAAAATGTGAGAGAGGTCAGTTATTAGCTACTCTGCTGCTTTCTAATCTTTGAACAATCTATATGACAAACAGGAAAAAGGATGCAGGGACTTACAGGAAGGGATATATCTAAGAGGTTGTTTGTATGGCAAGTGAAGCTATTATGTAAGTAGTATTTTGCAGTACATGTTGTTTAGAGTGAAGGTTTCTTTAAAAACATAAATATGTATTGAAAAAGGATGTGTGTGTGTGTTTGTATGTGTTGCATGTAGAAGCCCCTGCCATTGTGCAAAGAGCCGGAGTGTGTTATGGGGTGTGGTTGGTGTGGAGCCTCCATGTGCCCGGCGGTGAGCTGGCAGGACTGTGGTCAGAGGTTTTACTGCCCCTTCTGTGGTAAACTCAGTGAGGGTAAGAGCCAACATGTTTGAATGTGGTCGGCACTTTTTGACAAAAACAATGGATTTTTTTTTGTATGCGCTGTGGTCACAAGTATGATCTGTGTTATATTAATTTTTGTAGCAGTAATAATTTTTTAAAAATCTAGCATTTATGTAGCACAGTATTATACCACATAATGTGATGTAACGTGACTCACAAAATAAAAAAACTTAAAAGACAGGCGTAAAAAACATAAGCGAGAAACAAAGACACTCAGCAAAGGCTGACTCGTGATTTTAGCTGGGATCTAAAGTTGTGAAAATGAAAGAGTCATAAAAACGAAGAATTTCTTTCATTTACAGTTCTTCTCTCTTTTCTTGTGTCTCAGTGCCATGGCAACAATACCAGCCCACTAAAGGTGTGGAGGGCGTTCGTTTGGATAAAGACAAGAGACCTGAGCTCAGTATGGGGTCATATGAGATACTCAGTTCTCAGAGTGTCAGTTTCCCCTTTTACAATCGTCAAATATGTTTGTAGATACTGGTTGTCATGACTCGTTTGTTTTCATATCACGTGTGTGTGATGAAAAGCAGCAGTCTGGATACTCAAAGTGATGTTACATGCTTTTTTTAGCATCAAATAGCGAATTAAAATCTAGATGTTTCAGCTTATTTTTTTAGATACTATCTTGTTGGCCATCATTTTACAAATAATTGTCAATTATCTTCCTGAATAATTCCATCAATGTCATAATATGAGTTAACTGATGAACTTCAAACTAGCCTAAGTGTTCACATTGGTGTCCTTTAAAGACCCTTAATAGTCTCAGAATCACATGGGGAAAGATACTGTATGTGTGTGCTTGTTTGTGTGTGAACGTAATCTCAGGGTGAACCTGCTGCACTGCTGCTAGCCATCGATGTGTCTGCCTCAGCACTGAGAGGAGGACATCTGGAGTTTGCATCGCAACAAATCCTCTCTGTTCTTCACTCTCTGAGGAGGTAAATCACCCTTCCACCTATTTCTATATGCACACACACACAGACACCCTTTCACAGCTGGCTCACTGGTATTCATATGCAGGTTCTGACATATTGGAAATAAAGGCACAACAGTCTGTGACCTGTTTTCATGCCAGCCATCTTTAAAGCTCCATGCTCTTCGTGCAGGGAGGATGGTGATGCCCTGTCAGACATCCGTGTTGGTTTGATGACGTATGACAGCAGGGTCCACCTGTACGACCTCAGCCCCGCCCTGTCACGCCCACACATGCTGGTCATCACAGACACAGAGGACCTGCAGCTTCCTGTGAGGGAGGGGCTTCTGGTGCCCCTGAGAGACTGTATAGACAGTGTTGAAAGGTAAGAGACATGCTAACTGACCCTTTTGTCCAATGGTTTACACTGAACTGAAGGAGCACAGGTGCTATGTTGTTTACAGTTGTGGTCATATATTCATACATCGATCTGTATGTGATATTTATATTAAAGCAAAACCAGCCGTAATTTGATGAGTTCAGTTTTGGTTTAAAATTGTAAGATGGAAAGCAATTACTCAAAATCAACCGAACCCAGAAGCTGGAGGTGGACTAAACCATAAACTGGACCTAGGTAGGTATTATTAATATAGGTCTTTAATTTTTCCATAATTAAAAATATTTGTCACAAGCAGTAATTCTGTCATAAAATGTGCATTTTTATTGCTTAAAATGAAGCTCAAGAAAACAGTCATTGTCAGTTTAATATGCTCTGATAGAGGTCTGATATTTCCAGACCACCTTTAAATTTCTTGACTGGATTTATGAAGCTTGAGACGTTTTCCTGCATTAAAAAACAGTGACTTCTTCCCACTTTTTACTCTGTAAATAATTTGATCAATGTTTTTTTTTTTTTATTTTGGTGTTAAGTGATGATTGTTGTTTTTTGTCTGTGTGTGTCTAGTGTGTTGCAGCTTATTCCTCAGTTTAGTCAAGAGTGTGATGACTGCAGTGGAGTTCCTATGGATCTGCCTGTCAAAGCAGGGCTAGCTGTACTGCAGGTCAGTCATCCCTGCACAGTATTTTTTTAAAAGTTTATGTGAAGTTTCTTCTCTCTTTTCTTCAACCGTGTCTTCTCTTGACAACAAGTATTGTCAGCAACAAATGTTTAGGAAGTAAATTGCTTTTGTTTCTAGGCTCTGAGTTGTCCTGGCAAGCTGCTGATCTTTCATGCTGCCCCTCTGATAGAGATGGGGCAGAAAAACTCATCTTCAGGATTCTTTGGCTCCAACAAACCAAAGGTATGTTGCATGCAAACACACACACACACACACCCACATAGGTTCCAGAAATTTCAGTGTGTCCTGCTCTGTAGCTTTTGTATGGTTGAGATATTTTACTGTTTCACTGTTGCATTAATATCCTCATCTTTCCATTCTCAGTCCATCTTTCAGCCATCAGAGCTCGCTGTCTCATTGGCCAAAGAGTGCGTCAGTCAAGGCTGTGGCGTTCACCTGTTTGTCCTCTCCCAGCAAGATGTGGGCGGAGCTTGGCCGGGGCATATTCCGTATCTCACAGGTGGAGCACTGCACACCTACAGCCACCTCCAGGTATGTCAACAGCTTTACATTGTGGAACACTGGAAGTTACATATAATTTGCCAACTATAAAGCAGTCTAAGTTGAGTTGGTTAGCTCTTTTGGTTTTTTTTAAAGGGAGAGTTCAACATTTAAGAAATTCAGATGAGGAGATAACAGTCACTTTGCCTCATGTGTGCTTCTTTAAGGTGACAGCCAGCTTGGCTTAGAACAGTGTAAAGTTATTATTCATTTTTTAAAATACTTTTTAACAGTAAAAATACATTTAATAAAAAACTAACAGCTGTTCGGCGCTTCACAAAAGCAAAAAGTTGCCTTGCACTACCTGATAAATGACTAAATTTCAAAAATGAAAGTTTTACAAATTGACATTGCACTTTTTCCAAAACACCGCAAAATATTTAGCATCCATTAACACAATTAAGTGGCCGATTGAACAAAATAGAAGAAGTCTTTCTTGCTAGAACGTGTTATGCCGATGCCATAGGGGTCCTACTGAAGACAGTTTTTTCTTTTACAGGGGGATTTGGACAGAGAGTGTTTCAGCGCTGATCTGAAGAGGACTGTAGAGACGGACACAGGCTACAAGGCAGAGCTCAGGATTTTTGTCAGCAAAGGTGAGAGACTTTCTTCTGTTGTTTTTCAAGCAGTGTTCCTTTAAAATCACCTTTTAATTCCACAGTTCTTACCTGCCTCCTCAGATTTGCGCGTGTCCGGATGTTATGGACTTTTTATCCCCGGGCCCAGCCCCGGCAATGTCACCATGGCGACTCTTGATTCACATACAACGCTGGCTGTGGAGCTCGCACACACCAGAGCTCTGGATGAGACGAGAGGTGTCGCCATACAGGTGTGTGTAAGTTCATGATCGTCGGTTCAGAACGGAAATCGAACTGAATCCACAGAATGTCACTTTTCATGCCATTGCATCATCCGAACGCTTCAGAGGTTTAATTACATTCTTACTGCATTTTTTTTTTGACACATTTTTATCTCCATTTTTAAGTTTTATCATTTTCTCTCTCTTCCTGCTTGTCAGGCTGTGCTGTCTTACAGCACCCAGACAGGGGACAGGAGGACCAGGGTTCACACTCTAACCCTGCGATGCTCACGTCACCTGCAGGACACTTTCCGGCAGTTCCAGGCCCAAACACTGCTCACCTTTTACTGCAAAAAGAGTGAGGATCCTGTACTGTAGATGTAATACATTTAAAACATTTAATAATTGCCAATAGATATGACTTTAAGTAAATACTGACTTTGGAAGAGTAGATTTATGATCTATTTGCCCAGTCAACGAAGTGAAAGAAAATCTTAACATTGAAATCTAATACATAAACAAATGAGACCAGTGATCAACATGATTTATAGTTTCCTTCATAGTTTTGATATTAATGTTATTCTCTTTGTTTAAATCTATGACCACAGCACTTTCCATAAACATAAGAGGATTAAAAGGTCACGCTGCGTCGGATCTTGAAGTAGTGTAGTATTTCCCTTTTAAATTGGAAATGATAATATAGGGTGCAATATATGTTTTCTGTAAAATGCAGAAAGAATCATTTTTTGTAAAAAAGAATTCTAAAAATTAAAAAGGGGAGGAATAATTTGATTTGAAAATGCTGAGTGACTAAACATCACTTTGTGTTCTGGTTATTCCTGTTTAGTTTACTGTGCAGTGTTGGAGCGCCCTCTACAGGAGCTGAGGGAGGAACTGCAGACAGAAGCAACAGAAGCGTTGGCGTCCTACCGCAAAAACTGCTGCTCTTCCTCAGTGTCTGCTGGACAGGTGAGGTTTGCAAGACATAGTTAGAAATGCTAACAGATTCTACTTCAGTTACCATGGCGAAAACCTGGAATAACTCATTTAAGTCTTTACTTTAATCCTTTGTTTTCGTCCTTGCAAGGCTACACTTCTTTTTTTTTTTTTTTTTTACTTTACAAACTAAGTCCAAGGCAACATCTGTCTCTCATTAAAATCCCTCTCTCTTTATATTCTGCCAGACCTGCCTGCTGAGTTCATTTGAATCTGTGTGTATGTGTCATGTAGTTGGTCCTCCCTCAGTACCTGCGAGCTCTTCCTGTTTACATCAACGCCCTGAGGAAGAGCGAGGTGCTGCTGCCAGGCCTGAGGAGCTCCGTCCACCAGAGACTCCAGCAGCGCTGCCAGATTCTCAAAATGGACACCCGCAGCACCTCCACACACTTCTACCCTCTGCTGCTGCCTCTGGTCAGTACCATCTGGGTGTTTGTCTTTATCAGAGTGACTCTGATGTATCAGGCTCAAATTCTACACTGTAAAGTCAAAGGACAGAATTTTTAACAGTGTAATTTCTAATGGTTGTTGTTTAGGAGGCATAAGTGCAGCCATTTAATTTAAAGATCCTTGTTTCTCATGTTTTTAAGCTGTGTAGTGTCAATAAATTATACTAGTTTTAGCTAGCTATCAGCTGCTTGGTGGGTCTGCAAGAAAAGAAGTGGGTTCTATAATAAAGCATTAATTGGTTTCTGTTATGTTTTTGTGGGTTTAGTTTTGAAAAATGTTGTCTTGCTCTTACTTTAATTTGCATTTTATTAAGTAGTATTTTGTGTGATGTGTATATGTCCTCTGGCATTTCATTCAGAAGATGCAGCTTTGAAAAGCTCAGTCTGTATATGCATTGGGAGAAAAAGAAGTTGTTTTGTTTTACAATGTAAGAGCCTTTCCTTTAAAAAGACAAACAAGGCAGGCAGCACAACCAGTTGTTTCAGAGCAGCCGTTTTTCTGGCAGAAAGCTCTGGAGCTGTTAGCTTTGTTTGGCCTGTGATACCGCTGCCAATGATCAAAGTTTGGATGAAAATATTGAGACGTAAACACCATCAGCAAGTGATGACTGTCACTGTCTTTGACAGGGCATTGCCTCGTGCCTTTGTGTTTTTGCATTTGTAGCTTTGGCACACATCAGTAAATTTTCACTCATTTGTCACCTGCAGCCACTGTCAGTTGATAGCTCCGAACCTCCAGACCCAGAGGAAGCTCTGCGCTGCTGTGCCGCCAGCCTGGAGCCCAGAGGTCTCTATTTGATACACGCACCCCTCACCCTGCTGCTCTGGGTGGGCACCCAAGTCCCAACAAGCGCCCTGGTTGAGCTTTTCAATACTAGCTGCTTCTCCTCCCTGCCTTCTGGAGAGGTAGGAGATTAGATGATGGAGAAGTAAACATGCTGTACTCATGTGCTGATACAGCAGTGCTGCATGTACAACGAAAAGATTTCAGACCATTTATACTCTTTTTTTTATTGTAGCTCTGAAAAGACCCTGTTTACTCTCCATTTTCTTGATAGTTTCTGTTTCTCTTTTTGAACTGTATTCTTCAGACCAGGCTGCCAGTTCTTGAAAACGATCTGTCCATCAGTGTCCGACTCCTCATCAACACGCTGAACACCCAGGCACCCTGCGCCCGCAAGGTGAGCTCCTGCTGACACTCCTGCTGTAGCTGAGGGCCAACATTTGAGATCATAACAGCCTCAGGAGCTGGTCCACATCTGTCACCATAAGTCACGCAGTCTCTGTTTCATCACGCAGAGTCGACTCACATCCCCTCTCTTGCCAGCCTGGCACTTTTTTCTTGTGATGAGTTCATGTCACGTCAAATTAATGGTAAATTTGAGCAGCCTCCAGAGGGAAAAAAGAAAGAGCAACGCTGCTCTAATATCTTCCCCTGTGGGTCAAATGATGCTGTACACTAAAAAGCTGGAGACAAAGTGGACATTACAGCAGCTTATAATTATGAAGATGTGACTGTGAAGTCATTTTCAGAGAAGCTTTACTTTAAGAAATGTTCTTTCTCTGATATTTCAGGGATGAAGTTAAAATATTTCTATTTGTTTCACAAAATGGATAATCTGACCTTTCATTCCAGTCTCTTCTTTCCTTGTGTCTTGAACTCTAAAACATTTTGCTTTTTACATTTTACAATTATTAGATTGTTTTATCTGTCAAGACATTTTAAAAACAATGTTTTCAAGTAAATTCAAAAACCTTAAAAGAGCTGTGATAATTAGATAAGGCGAAAATTCTTTAAAACTAAATGCACTTACACTGAAATTCAGTAGTGTGTTTCATACAGTCAATGAATGTGACCAGTAGTTTTTTTCTGTTGATTTCAGGTGCCACATGTTGCATCATGTGCATGTGGCAACCAGCGTCTCATAATGAGGAATGAATGGAGAACTGTTTTCAATGAAGGCGTCCTTCACGTCCACACCGGCTTCATTTCAGGATGATTCATCACAGTGTGTGTTGACTGATGATGTCACCACCTTCTGTAATCAGACTGTGTGTGTGTGTGTTTTTTTTTGTTTCAGCTGTGGGTGGTGAAGCAGGGCGACACCTGCGAGGAGGCCCTGCAGCGCCACCTGGTGGAAGACAAGAGTCCAAACGGAGGAGCGTCCTACGCAGACTTCCTCTACCATCTCCACGTTAACTCTGTCCGGCTTCTTCAGTGACTCAACACACACACACACACCTCCTGGTGCTTAATTTTTCTTATAAGGAACAATGCAGCATATTTGCCTCAGAAATACAGACAAATGGCAACAAAAGTATGACTAGAGATTATTATAGTGTGGAAATATTTACGGCCTGTTGTCAGGCAGTGCATGGAGACATTTTGAGAGCTGAATAATCGTATTCATTTAATGACTGTGATGCGTGGTGTGTGATGTGTTGAAAGTGATCTGTGCTGTTCTGAAAGTGTCTTTATGATGTTAATTTATTCCTGTCTAAGCAATTCTCTGATCCCTGCCTGAGATTTGGGTGTATGTGTGTGTCTCAGTGTGTGTGACTTATCTGTAAATAAATAAATAAAGGCTTTGATTGAACCTTGATCAAAGTTTTTTTTCTTTTTCCAGTGAAGTTCAGCAAAGAAGAGAAAACTTTGCTGAGTTTCCTGAACGTCGCAGAGTTATTTTCTTATTTATGGCTGAGCAGTGAAGTCGTATCTGCATCATCAGATGAATCTGTGACTCAAGCAGCTGAAAGGGCAACTGCCTAATGAGTCGAGTGGCTAATCAGACTAACTAATTAGATAGTAATTATGTTACTCCAAAGGAAGCAAACACTCAAGCATGTGGCTGCTTGAGCAGGGGAGGGGAGGGGAGGGGATGGTGGTTTTTTTTGTTTGTTTTCTAACCAAACCCTCTTAATAACAGAACATTGTTTACTGCCATGGGGCAGCTCTGTTAGGTTGGTTTAGCACTGCTTTAGCTTGTTAGCACTAAGTGGAGTAGTAAGAATGCGCAGTTGAACTTTTTTTGGCCCTGACCAGAGTCCTTTCATTCTGGATATCTGCCTCTACTGAGTGCATTGCAACCAAATATCAAAATTTTAATTAAATATGTATCTGATGAGCAAAAAAATAACAGCTGTAGGTGCTAACTTTTAAGCTTAATTTGCAGATATGATATGAAATGAAATCTAAACAGACAGAGTGGGACTCTCTGAAAGTGACATGAAGAGATCTGCATAGAGAGAAGAGGTATCACTCTGTTTGAAATGTTGGGACTCCAGAAACAATCAGCCCAGCTGCATGAGGTGGTTTTTAAGACTGATGCTTCCTTGACCTTGTTAACAGTATTTGCAGAGAGCACACAAACCAAACAACAGCTAAGTGTTATTTTTTCCTGTCATCGGGTTACTCATGAGATTAAAATGAATCAGTGGCAGCTGATATGATCTGCCACTGTTGACGATTGTCATTTTACCCAGTGAAAGAAATAGTCAGCGACAGCTAAAATGAAAAGCTGCTAGCTGAGCTTTTTGTGTTCATAAGAGAGGAATGACAACAGCTATGCCGCCATCAGAGTTTAGCAGATCCTTGTTTCGCCAAACAGGATGTGAAAGAATTGTCATCACTGGTACCACTGAATAATTTTTAATAATGATATCTTTTGAACTAACACATGAGGAGAAAGGATCACAGTTCAGTACATGGCTGTCATTATAATGAGCAGCAGTGTAACATCAGCAGGCGGGCTTGAGTAAAGAAAGAATCATTTGATCAATCTTATTTTAACAGATACACACACATTGAAATTTGTTCAGATCAGTGCTGATTCTGATCCTTGTTAGTGCAGCCTTGCAAAGTACAGCTGAGGAAGACAATTTAAATATTTCAGCAGGTATCAAAGCAATGAAGTAAAAGTTGGTCAAATGAAGGCCAAATAATTACGCTGATGAAAAGGCATCATCTGCGAATGCGTGACGGTTCATATCCTCTTCCAAATCCTGAACAATCCGCCTTTTTTGGGGGATTAAATAGCCTTTTTTTCCCCCAAATTCTCATTATTCATCACGTAAATAAGCATTTGTGCAGAAATGAGCAGCTGTCTGTCAGGCCTCAGAAATCATCAACTGGGTGTCACATGATTTCCTCTGTCCAGTTTCATAATCCAGCACAACATCACAGCTTCATAGCTCCTGTGAATTAAAATACTAACACAACATTCAAAATTATTTGTCATTGTGTGTCTGTGTGCTTGTTATTGGCAGCGTAGAGGCCGTCCTGCTTTGGTGGATTTGTATCCTAAAGCATTTTGGATGCTGCCCAGCTACATTCTGGTGGGATCACGCTGACTGAGACGATGTGGGCTGCTGGAGCAGAAGTTAAACAGCAAGTGCTCTGTGTGTGACACTTCGCCTCAAATCAACAAGAAACACTTTCCATTTTTTTTCCATAAGTGCTACGAATATATATATTCAATTTTCAATATGTAGCATCTATACATTTTTTTGTTGAAAACATTCATATATTGATTGAATTTATCAATTTATCAACCGAATGTGCAGAAATAGGTGTCTATGTAATGTAATTTCAGAAAACATGCTAACCAAATAACCCTGGCCCCTCCTGTTTAGCAATACCACTTTGTACCTCAAGAGGCGCTAGTTTGGTGGTAGTTTCTTGGCCCGCTCTAGTTTGAGCACTGAGTTTGCTAGAAGCTATCTGTCGTTTTTTTGGTATAATAAACTACATAAATTTACATTATGTTAAAAGTGAGATAACATATATTTCACTGATTGCAAAATATGCTTCATTCACAATTGACAGTGAAGAAATGCACCAAATCGTCTTAGTTCATCTTTCAGACTTTTGACATCAGCCACCACTGAGGTCATATCTTCTGTAATCTAATAAATTGGTTTGATGACCCTGTTTTTACACTTTATGGTTTCTTGCTTTTTTGCTTTTTTAATTTTGCATTGTGACATACCTTTTATCTGGAAAAAATTTGCAGTGCACAAAATGCAAGTGCATTTCAATTATGCATTAAAGGCCAAATGCATTGTAACAAATAATGACAATAACATTATCTATCAGTTTGGTAGACAAGTGCTGCAATATCTAATCACAATAAATGTATTATTTGTAGGTAATTCTATTGCTATAGGGACCAAGTCTCTGTGTCCTCTACATGTGTGGTTGCATGTCATTGTACTTTTTTGCATAGCTATTTTCATAGCCTTGCACACCCAGGATATGATTTTGGAATTATGTCTTTCTAAAATTAATTTCAGAGTTAATAATAAATCTTTTTAGGTTTTGTGGATTAAGCCTGAAACAGATCTTATCATCCAGCTTCAATGCAGATAAACACATGCTTTTACAACGTACATGGCGGCACGTTTTGAAGGCACAAACCAGCTCGCTCATATTTGCCCCTATTTGGAAATACGCACCGTGCAGGCGGGAGGTGTGTTCGCTTACGTTACCGCGCTTTACCAGTGTGCACCTTGTCCACCAGAGGGTAGCAGAGAGCCACGCCTTCAAAGCCTCGCAGGAGTGAAGCTGCCTCCAAATAAAGCGAACAACGTCAAGTAAGCCAGTCTGATCAGCACAAACCCGGAAAATGCCTGATTTTTGCCTCCAAAATAAAGTAAAATTTTGAAGTTTGAAATAAAATAAAGCTATTTATATCTAGAACACGTAGTAGGTCGGGAGAAGTGGTAAAGTATGACCTCCAGTCAGTGATTATCGTCTTAAAACAGATCAATAAATGCTTTTGCATTGTCAGTTGGCATGTCAGGAAACGTATTGTCAAAAAACACAGCTGCTTACATTAAGGTGCAATGACGTAATACGCATCTCCAGTTTTAAAAAATTACAATAGCAAACCAACAGCATGGGTGTAAATGTAATAATAATATGGCATTATTTATATTGGAAGAAGATAAAATGAAAATGGAGTCTTGCCAGCCCGAGTTATTTTTTTTCCAACAACCATTTAAATGAAAAAACAAGTGTGTCACCATCATAAAGAGAAATTTTGGAATATCTGAGGCTTCAACTTTTCAACCAACAATCTGTGGACCCAACTGACAATAGACAACCTTGTACACGCGCATGCGCATTCCCTTATGCTAACAAATTGAAATAGTAAAAATGTAAAATGTAAAAATGTCACGGCTTTTTCAATAAGCAAACATATGGTAAGATGCCCCTTTGAAGTTTTACTACAGCAGGTGTTCGGCTAAATTAAAATTCAAGTGACATTAGTCCCTAAATTTTTAGTAATGTACACATATAACACGCTTTCCTCAAAATTTAATGTGCTAAAGATGAAAATACTTAAATTGGAAATATTTTTAGAATTTATATCAATGAATTTGTAATACCGGCTACGTCAAAGCAACGCTTTATTTTGAAAATCGCAGCAGGAAGTCGCTGTACTTCGGTCAGCTGTGTTGATGACAGGTCGGTTGAGCGCGGTAGCTGTCAGATAGTGGAGAGAGACACACAGAGTGAACACCCACCCTGGTCTCTTCGTCTGTCCTTATCAAACCCTCCTTCACTCGGCGCCTCCGACAAGGCATTTCACCGCGCCGACGGCCGTCTAGCTGCTGGGCGGAGCTGCATTTTGAACGCAAACTTAACGCTAACCGCAGTTTTCTCGGAGCTGTCAAAGTAGAAGAAGCGAGAGACAGAGGAGAGAGATGGCCACGACAACCTGTACGCGATTTACAGACGAGTATCAGCTATACGAGGAGCTGGGCAAGTGAGTATCAGCTGTTTTAGTGTGTTTTGGTTGCTTGTTGTGGGCGGGCCGTGCGTTGTGGTGAAAAGTGACTTATAACGGTATGAAGTCTGGTTTTCAGGCAGTGCAGAGCAGAGCTCATCGACTCTGCAGGCCAGCAGCGTGCATACATGTGTGTGTGCGCCTTTATATGTGTGTGTGTGTGTGTGCGTGTGTGTGTGTGTGCGCTTATTCGGGATGACAGCTCTCAAAATACGCTGCTCTCTCTCTCTCTCTCTCTCTCTCT
>JAQNCA010000027.1:6129864-6144479 GCA_029783725.1 Acanthurus tractus
TGTGTATTTCAGTGTCTCACCTCTCCTCTGCCTGCTGTTTTCAGAAAATTGTCACATGATTTTTTTTTCAAACTCTCCTCATTGATTGACGACTGTATTGACACTATTTGCAGTTAGTCACAAACGTCAGTTGTCGGAGAGTTGTCTCGCCTTGTAGGCATTTGAACTGCAGATGTGGTTCCTAAAAAGTTTATTTTTTGCCAAGTATGTCTTTTGGTAAGAGCGAGGACTGTTAGGTTTTCAGATGTGGTGAATATAGCGAATAAAAATGAAGTCTTTAGTAGCTGCACACATGGCAGTTTTCTGTCTAACTGGATGTCCTTTACTGTCTTAACTGGATGTCCTCTTGGAAAAAGTAATTCAGGTCATGTGCAAAACAAAAATCATATTTTACAGGCTTTTTTGATCCTTTTGCTTGTTATTTGAAACCTAACAAGCATTTTACCTTTTTAGTCTTTACCTGATATCCTTTAGGTTCTAAATGAACGACATCTGGATATACATGTTTTCTGTCATGCAACTGGCTTTAAAGCTTTTTTACTCATTATGTGAACGTTTTTCATAGAAAGACTTTCTTCCAGTGTTATGGTAGCAGAAATCACAATAAAAGACATTGTGCATTTGCATTCATTTTGATCAAATATTATTGTCATGACTAACGTTATCATCGCTGTCATCTTTGATTTACCACAAAAACGTTGCTGTAGGAGATTAAAAAAATGGCAAGTTACTCACTCCAATGTCTGTTCGTAACAAACTAACAGCTGTTTAATTAAATCAAGCCAATTGCAGTATGTTAGCATAGAAGAGAGAAAATAGACCCAAAAAAGTTCAGTATTTCCACTCAAAAGTAATGTTTGAATTCCTTAAACAAAACAGATGATAATTATATAACATTAGAGGAGTTAAAAATGAACTTAAAGGTCAGTACCATCTCTGAACCCACTTCTGAGGATTAGAGATGTAGTTTCATTCTTTGTTTTGCAACCTTATTGTTCTTCTATTATTAGGGTGAGGCGGGGGAGTTAAAGGAACAATAGAGAAATCACTCCTCATCAGGCCTTCATTGTTTACATTGCCACTGTGGAGTGTCGCGCATCTCACTGATGTTGTTTGATTATCATGCATATCACTCATTATTTACTAATAGCTTGATTTGCCCCGGATCATTTGGCCACCACTGCAATCACACGCAACCACAAAAATGCGATAAAAATATCTAAAGTACAAAATAAAATATACGCCTTACTTAGTAGTGTCTTTGCAGGAATAAAGGTCATTATGAGAAATGTCAGGAAAAACAGTATTTTTTTCTATGGAGCCCAGAATGTGTTACCCTTGAATATAAGTTTCTTTATTGAATATTTTATTACCTACTGCAATGTATATTAATCATATAATATGTTTTAGATGGACAAGCTGATCACTTTGCTAACAGTGCCTCATAAATAACTAAAACACTCATGTGACCCTGATTGTGCACGAATGAATAGCAGTGATAAAGATCATGTTTAATGCATGGAAGATCTTTTAAGGCTTGTTTTTTCCCTTCAGGGCTGTTTTCATATTGTTTTCTTTTTGCTCACATCTGAGGCTGAGTCTTAAACTCTACAGAGGTGAAGTGACTTTTATCAGGACACCAGGAAATTTCACCCTTGCACAATGACAAGCAATGGCAAGATATTTAATGAATAATTAGGTGTCAGACTTTCCTTCTTTTGTTTTTCTGTTTGTTTTTTGTAGTCCGTTGTGTTTCCCAGAATGCCTTTTGGCAACACAAAAGAAAGACTTTTGTTTTTGCCTGACTTATTTCAGTCAGTCAATCAGACCATCCAATGACATGTTAAATCTTGTTTATGGTGATTCTCACGTATATTTTTGAGGTATATCTTCTAGCCTGTAGCCATTCAACCGACATAATTGGATTTTGAATTTAAATTTTGAGTATGAACTCTCACACTTTGTTTGCTTGAAAAGTAGAAAAAAAGAGTGTAACTTATAATATGAAAGACAGCAACTGCAGTGAGCTTGGTGCATGGTAACTGTGTTGGAAAGAACTCGGTGTACTTTTGTTTTGAGCAACAAAAAGCTTTCTTCTTTATAAGGAGACAAAAGCTGAGTATTTAGCATTATGTTGACATATTTTAATGAAAAAACACTGATAGTAGCAGAGGGATGAATGTACCTGCAATGATCTGAGAAGGTGATATAGATTTTGGATACATATGTATTTGGTGGGGTATTTCTTTAACTGCATATTTGAAAAAGCATCGTGCATTAGATTGGAATGTAGTTGTCTGCTAAACTGATTGCTACATAGTGGACACAGAGTTCAGACTGTCTTATAACATTGTATCAATGCTTGTTTCATCCCATAAGTAATAAATATTGTTAACTTGGAAAATTTTGCCCGTCTGACTCCAATATATCCCAAACCCAGTGAGAGTTCATACTGTGGTTGTTGCTCTTAATTAAAAAATACATTGTGGAGAATGCAACTGATCAGATGTGTGGGCCGTCCTCGCTGTCTTAGCTTCTGCACAATACCCTCCTGTCAAAAGCGCTGGCACTGATGCTCTCTGTGTGAGACAGGGGATAATCTGTGCGCTCTGCCTGCAAAATATATTTCAAAGACCATTGTTATTACTCACCCAGTCACATAAAGCTTGGAGGAAAGAGCATAGGTGTGAAAGGCTCAGCAGCCCCAAGACATCGCTCTCTGTAACTTTGTGAGACTAATCCAACATCTTAGGAGAACTAATTGTTGAGCAATTCTCTCTCTCGAATGGTGACACTTTCTTGACAGAGCTTGCGATGTTTTTTTTTTTTACAACATGTCTATTATACCTCACAACAAACACCACAGCATGCTGTGGCAACAGTGTCAGGTACATGTGATTTGTTTAGTAAATGGGCAGAAGTATGGTTCTTAAAAATTACTAAGCTTTTTTTTTATGTAAAAGAGATTTTTTACAAAATCTGACCTGTTTGCAGAGAAAATGTTGCTTGAACTTGAGATTTGGTTCGCTGCAGCATCACACATTAGTTAGAAAATGTTTTTTTCTTAGTATTTTGAGGTGAATAATCACATTTATCTGTATTTTGCCATACGTCATTAATACTAGCTGCACAAATTAGATCATTTAAATTCATTGTATAAATTAAATGAAGACATCCTGCAAACTATGCACCCAGGATTTTACTTTCTAGGAACAATAAGATAAACAGTCTGTCAAGTTACTTCTTAATAAACACATTTAGGGTTTCTGTCTGTCTGTCTTTTTTGCACACAGCTGCTAAAAACACGTCTTCTTTTTCTGTTTTTGATAATATCTTGTTTTGTCTTAGGTTGACTTTACACTTTCAGCATAGATTTATTAACCTTACAGTGTGTCATTCTTCTAAATCACAGGCACCTCGTGAGATTGTAATAGCATGCCACAAGCCCAGAGTTGGCCACTTACAAAAACCCTTAACTTAAGAAGGCATTCATGTTTTTTTAAAAAATTAATTGAGGCCAATTCAAACTTCTCCATGTGCACCTTTTAGGGTGTCAGATTAGACTTTGAAAAGCATAATTTATTACCTGTTACCTTATTTAACTCTGTATGCGTGTTAAAGCATATTCGGCCCTGATGATAGATACTTACCTCATAGCGTAAATTTTCCAGGCACAACTTTGGAGTTTGGTGTCAGTAACATGTGTTTGTCTGTGGGCATGTGGCTGGTGTTGCCCATGCAGTGACTAGGTGTCAGTGAGTATCTTGCTTTATTTGCCACAGCACAGATAATCACCAAAATCAGGTACTGTGCAAGCACATTGTTTTTGTGTTTTATCAGCTGCTGGAACCGTATTGAAATACCATGTAAATTCAGTTTTTTTGTCTTCACATAGATGTTTCCCTCGGTGGCTGGTCATCTATGCTCAGGGTCAGCTGGTCTCACAACTTTCACCTTTGACCCTGACCTTGTTGATTGTCTGTTGCTGCCTCAGTGTGGCGGCAGACCAGTGGCACCAGTCAACCTTTCTGTCATAGTTGGGAGACCAGGGTTGATCTAAGTAAACAGGCCAAGGCGGGCCAAGGTGGTCAAGCCGGGGGGGGGGGTCTTCCAGGGGAGATCTTTATATTTTTTTTGTTGTGGTTGCTGATCTTAAGTATGTTCAATGTGACCTTTTAATGGCCAAAAAAAAAATCATATTTAGTGATACCACCAATTTTTTAATGTATATTGTGGATTGTATTTAGTAAAAATCTTCAAATTTGGCTTTTGAAATGCTTGGCAAAATTAAGATGATGTAGTTGTAAGCCATTACATTTTAGTTTTCTGCCTGATACAAGTGTTTGTGCATCATAACTCCCCAAGGTGAAGGACCTAATCATTAATGCAGAGTTTGTATTTAAGAGACATTTTTAGTCCTCCACACGCCACATGTGTGCGTGTTATGCAGAATATGCTGACTGCCTATGGATATCCTCGCGGGAGCCTATTAAGCAGACAAATCCTGACAGCGTAGTAGTCTTAATGTAGCTTGCCACTGCTAACATGTGAGAAAGCGACATCAGGTCTATTCTGTATCGGGTCTGGAAAATGCTAGCTGTGCAGAAAATGTTCTCCACAGCAGTCATTAAGCTAGCTGAGGTCCTTCACCACTGTTTTTGTCATCCATCAAGAAGTTCCAGGTGTGTTGATGATACCATTTTATTAAATGATGATGAATAATGCAATTGGAGAAGCACAGAAATATTAAAAACTGGACTTCATATATAAACCTGTTTGGCTTTTGTGTATGACAGAGTGGACTGCTTATAGCAATGCACCAAAGCTTAATAAATGCTTTTTTTTCTGTGTTTTACAGGGGAGCCTTTTCAGTGGTGCGCAGATGTGTTAAGCTGTGTACAGGACAGGAGTATGCTGCCAAAATAATCAATACCAAAAAGTTATCTGCAAGAGGTAAGCACATGGCATATTTCAGGACTTTTCATCACAGATGTCCTTAAATCCATTATAGTGCCGCATCAACTAAAGCTTAGACCAATCTGCGCTATAGTGAGTGGTTTGTAAAGTGCGAAACAAAAACAGCATTGCCGAATTTCACTGTTACTTCACTAAAAGCACAATGTGTAATCATACGAGAATGACAAATTCGCTCATAGTTCCTCCGTCCCAGTGGACACCTCCCCACCTACAGTGTAGACAGTTATATAAGTGAAATCTAACAGCAATTACCCTCTCAGATGGTGTTGCGTAGGACAACATTTTATCACACTGGGGTCTGTTTTTTTCGGAAAAGGACAACGAACAGTTACAGAAGCTTGTGACAGCAAAGCAGAAGTGCATCTAGTTTGGTTTGGTGATGGCCTCTGCTTGACAGTCCTGCAGTGGGTTCAGCCTTTTTACACTGCCCTGTTTTCTGAGTCATTCAAATCATTCAGCTTGATGGATCCCGTTGCTTTAAGTCTGTGTCATGCACTCAAGGTTCTCATTTCAAATGGGCCCTCAAGGTATCCTGGGTGTGCATAGGCGACAGGGCTAAAATTCTAGTTTGCCTTAAAAGCAAGTGGAACTTGCATTGAAATCACAAGGCTTCATGAAAGAAGGGGATTGTGAAGTGATGTCTTCAAAGGTAGCACGTCATGGTTTAAATTTCTGACAGCACACGGCAGCCTCCCTAAATAGAGTCAGCAATGACAAGTACTGTGGCACAGGATTTGGAAAAACACAAAGTTAGAGAAATTGAGTAAATTTAGTAAGAAAATCTGAAGTAGGCCATATTAGAATCAAATTAAACATGTGCATCTTTTTTGTCTTTAGACTTGTTGTCAACCCACATTTTATCTGTGAAGCGCACTTTGTTTTTGGCTGTATCATTGTTTTTCCAGATACTTTGCTATTAAAGGATCACTTACCGAGAGAGGAATATGTTAAGAGCACCAAAGGCTCTTAGCTTGGAGTTCTTTGATATTAATTGCTTGCAAATTTGGTAATAGAAGATTCTTTTAAATAACTCTGGATTAAAATGTCTCTGAATTGCTTCAAACATAATATAAAGCTTACTATTTGATAATATACTCCAGGAATGCTTTCCGATATAATCACACAGTAATGTTTCACAAAGCAAAAAAGGATCTTTTAAGCACCTTAATTAGTGTCACATGTAGTGCAGCCAGTAATGGTTTAAGCCAAAGCCAAGGCTAAATGCCACAGCCATGAGGACCAATCTGATGGCACAGTGGTCGCTGTGGCTCTTCACACCACCACTTGCCCAGTGTAAATCTCCTGCTGCCCCTCCAGCCTCGTAACTGGAGCCCCACTGCAGAGGCCCTGCCAGGTGGCACCGCACTGACACTTGACTGTTGCCCTGCCTCCACGAACACACACAAATAAACACACACAAACAGGGCCACTGCTTGTGTGTGAAAGAGCGTTGGAACAAACGTTAGCAGAGGAGATCAACCTTGAAAGTAGAAAGTGTTGGTTAGTGTTCCCTGTAAGATTTTCTCTCTAAATAATTATTGAAACACCAGCACTGTATGTTACTTGAGGACATTATGCTTTGTGTGTTGTGATGATATGATGTGTAACAGGAAAGTTTTCATATATTCAGATTAAACTGATGTGTTTTCCTCTCCTTCATAATAAGAGACACTTGGAAGCAGTGAAGTGGTAATAAATAAGTCAGATGATGTTGTAATGCACTTTTGGCATTGTATTTCAACATGCTATTTCCAGCTTCAGCAGACGTTAGACAAAAACTAACATATCTGCCCTCACTCATCAAATCTTGTGCAGTGAAATGATAAATGTGTGTTTTTTCAACTTCTCAGAGGCATACAGAAAACATTTATATTTATATTTTTTATTTTAGTTGTTTTAGCTTTTTTACTTTTAGCCATGACCAAAAATGTGGGACTAATCTTCATTTTAAAGTTACTCCAATCAATGTTATTTTAATAACAATGCATAAAGCAACAAGTAAACAACGTGATAGTTAGAAGGGGGGGGCCTCTAGTGATGAACATACAGTGATCTCAACAGAATCTGTATCTCTTCTAGCTTCATGGAGCTCTTTGTTCTTTTCAAAAGTGCCAAGTGGTATTCAACACACTTAGTGACATCCAAACTAAGGTACTGGAGTTGAGTTGGAACTAAAAAAAAGGACAATGGTGCATCTCTACTAAACCCAAACTGTTACCTTCTGCTCAGCACCAAACAGCAGACAGAGACTTGAGACTTGGTGAATATAGTGGAGCATTCAGCAGCGTAAGAGCCAGATTTTTCCTTCAGTGAATATTGCAATGACATTTACTTACATGCAGCTTGCTTTAAGTGTATCACAAAACGGATAATAATGTTGAAAAATATAAGCCGCTGTTTGCTGTTTTTTTTTTTTTTAATCATAGTGTAGGAACATTGTGTGTATTTTTTGTAGATACTGTGCTTCAACAACTGGATGGAAAAAAAAGGGTTACGTCGCTCTTCATATTTTTTATAATATGTCAGTGCAAGCGGGCAACGTTTAATGAGATTAATCCCATCCTAGATTATCCTGATGCTATTAGCAGGGGGCTAATACTTGGTTCCAGCGATTGGCTTGATGAGACCTTAAGCAACACACATGTGGACACACACAGAATAAATAATTCACCTATAGGTTGTACTATCATTGCACCTATACATTTCACTGGAGCTGCTTTATCAGGGAGTGCAGCTGCTTGCAGCTTCCCACCATATTTCTGAGGCACAGCATAATCTCCTGCCTCTACACTTGATAGGAGGACTGATCTGACCTGACTCGGTGGTGCGCGAGGCTTGTGTTGCGCTCCTTACTAATGGATGAGCCATGTTCTATGAAACAGCAGAGCAATGTTAGAGGCAGCAGAGCTGCTGCATACTACTTCTTCTCTGGGTCCTATTAATAGCTCCATGACCTATCTGACATGGGCTGCTACAGCCAGGTTTTATGGCAGTCACGATGACTTGCTGCTCTACTTTAGAAGTGAGATTGGACTAAGGTCTTTTTGTTGTCAAAATATTTTTGCGGCAGCAGGTAAGGTCAGTGAGCTTGTAGCCCTGTTTGTAGCAACTTAGAAAGGAGCATTTGTTTCGGACCAGCAGATGGAGATGGTAGCCGAGGGGAGGGAGGGGTCATGCGAGAGAAGGCACCCCAGGCACTTGGCAGCTGAGGGCCATGCGCCTGTATGCCTACATGCCTTTAGCACGGGACTCTCATCTGACTCTCTCTCTTGGTCTCTCTGACACTCACATACACACACACGCACGCACACACGTACACAGACTCATGCAGATATTCAGACAGCCATAGCAGAGACACCGAGACTGATTTACTTATAGTCCGCTGCACAGTAACCTCTATCAATAATCCATTACTGCTACAACAAGAAAAGACTCAAGATGTCTTGTTAATAATAATCCAAACACTTGAAGCCCAATGATTCACTGACTCAACAGTAATAAATACCACTCAGTTATGATATTAAACATAAACATTAATAAATAAGCTAGTGGTGGCCTAGTTGTGTGTGTACAAAAGTGAGGAAGAATTACAAACGATAGGGCAGCAGTTTGCAAATTAAAATACATACGGACACAAACGCAGGCAGGATTCTTCTGTTTGTCACATCTCCACCCTCTACTCCACCCAACCCCCCCCTTTCAGCTGCAAATGGTTAATGCCAGTCCAACACATGTCAACGGGAAATGTAGGACAGGTCTGTTGGGCAAGGCCTCCAGCCAAGCACAGAGCTTGTTTATTGGCAGTGATCTCTGGACAGAGGTTGCCAGGGGTTGCAGTGCAGCCCTGTAATTTATCATTATGGAAGGCAGTTGAGCTTTTTCGTGTATATCTAGGTTTGTGTCTGTACGTGTGTGATTTTGAGATTCACCTGCATTGCAGTAGTAGTGATCTGACCTGGTTTGGCTAGCCACTTTGTGTCAATGTCAAAAATCCAGGACATATGTAGTCACCTCAATTGAGTGCGTATTAAGCCTTAGAAATAAGCCTTATTGTACAGCCAGATCACTTAAGTTGTAATTAAACAAATAAGTAATATGAATTGGTAAGAAATCCATACTTTTTTACCACCAGAACACACTCTACTTTGGTTCAAAGCATGGTGTTACTGTCATGACATGAATATTTAATGAAAAACGTTGTGTAAATTTGCATATTTTTGGTTAAACTAAGGGATGACACACGACAAGGCCTTCAACAGGCCCAGAGAATTCATCTGTCCTTACATCCTATCACAATTTTTTGACACTGTTATAATTTTCCCATTAAGGGTGAAAGCTTGAACTTTAATTTAGAATCTGTATCATGACAGCATGTCGTACCGTCCAGTCGTACTGTAAAATGTATGTAACCTAAATGTTGCATATCTGCACATGAGTTAAACATGGCTTCTTCCTGACCCTCCCACAATGCAGTTCATTGTCAGATTTTCCCATCTGGCAAGAGTCGGGCTGAAGTTGCAAGTCAAACTTTCTGAACAATGGCTGTTTTTGTACATCTCCTCCTCTCTTGAGACTTAAATCTTTATCTAGGGGATGATTAACCCAATTTATCTGCTCCCTGCTTGTCTAACATATAGATTCCCAAAAACCTGTCTTTGGGTTATCTCAATCAGTGAACACTCAGTGCTTGTGTTCTTCCCTGCAACCTATCTCCTCCTGCTTGTCCTCTTTTCTTCACTTTCTCTCTCCTTTCCCTCTGGACCAGCCATCATCCTCCTTCCATTACCTCTCCTCTCATTTCTTATTTAGGCTGCTGCACAAGAAGCAAAGGATTGGTATCTGACTGACTGACTGACTGTCTGACTGACTAAATGAATGTTTGACTGACTTACTGAGCACAGACAGCTAGCTTTAACACTGTTACTTTGACACAGATGGAGATGGTAAACTAATTACAGGAAACAACATTAATGTGTAGGAAGGGGTTTGATCCAATTTGTGGTATTTATGGGTTAAAAAAGTAAGAAATTTTGTTGTAATCTTAAAGGAAAGAGTGTCTTTAACATGTTTACTTTTTTAAGAAATCGTCCTTTGTTAACAGTTTTTTCATGTTTTCGATCGACCAATACAATTTGATTTTTCTTTTGCATTTAATCATATATGTAAAAAAGTGTGCTTGCTGTAAGGTTCAAATACCTGCACCTATCACCACTGCTGGTTTATATCTGCTGTGCTCTGAACATCGTATTTAGTTAATACGACAACAAAAGCTTATGTCCTGCCTGGTATCTGTTTGTGTACCCAGTCAACACAAACCTCTACCCACCCTCTCCTGTTATTATATATCATTCAACTTCTAATCCATTTTTTGAGATTGTGTAAACACTAACAGGCTGATCAACCTACTATCTGACATGGCCATCTAATCACGGTAGTGTGATCATCAAATAAGACTTAAAAAAACTCACTGCAATCCCCATCAAGCTGTGTATCCCAAGCCAAGTTCCCTATGACCCACATGATTTTCCAATCGTTAAGGATTTCAAACTGAGACAAGGCTAAAAGAATCACAGTTGATCATGCATCAAGTGCTGTTTATATATGTCAGTTTACAAGTGACCCTGAATAGTCTTCTATCAAACTATTCAATCTAGGGAGCCTGATTCAACTGCAAATTTTACTTTGTGGTTATGAAATGTGGTTATGAAACAAATGATCATTCCAGTCAAGCTGCATTGGGATGCTGGATGTTTCATTTTACATAAAACTACTTAGTTTCTCCCAATAAACCAAGATGTATAGCCCATTTTGATATAAAATGATAAAAATTAGTAACTATATTAATAATATCGGTAATTATGATATTATGAGGAATTATGTTGATAATGTCCATGCAGGTGTGGGTCTCTAAATAAGGGAAAAAAAGGAGATTAATTACTTATATGTACATGCAGATTTGGATCAAATCAGAGCTGATCTGTACAAAAGTATTTGTAAGATAGGCTGGTGTTGCTAATGAAAGTATGGATTAGTTTAAAAAAGAAATAAAGACTGGATGATCCTTGAACAGCAAAACTTCAACTATGTAAATTCTTACCAGAATACCGGAGTATGGCAGTAGCAGTATTATTAAAACTATATGATTTTCATGCTGGCTATACATAAAACAACAGTGCTAAATTTATGTTTAGTCAGAAAACAGTTAAATTAATCATTTTTGCCATCGCATCTAGAAATATAATTTCAAATTCAGCCTTCAGTCATGTAGTCATTTAAAGACGCGCAGATAACAAAGGCTCAGTCTGGCCATCTGGTAGACTAAGCCAAGTTGAACCATTGCGCTTACTCAGAGCCAATTCTGTGCTTGCAGAGTAATGTCAGCAGATGCCACCAACAGAATGAAATGTGATGCCTGTGCTTATGACATGTTTTCCACCATTGACATTGTAGTATGATGGATAACATGACTGCTGTGTTCAACACAAGCGAACAGTTGGTAATTTTTAAAACGCTGTGCGAGTTTATCCAGACTGAAAGTGCAACAGTGCTTAGTGAAGAAACTTTAAAGATGCATTGAGATTTTTTTAATAAAGTTTTTTTTTTTTTAGATGTATCCCTTTAACTGGCTAAAATGCTGCTTTTTAACAGGAACAAACCAAGAAATGGTAAATATATATATATGCAGTATGTTCATCGCCTCCTCCAAAATCAAAATAAAAAAATCGAAGAGCAAATCAACAGAGTGAGAAAGCAAGATGAAAAGCAGGCAATGGTGGTCAATGAAACAACAGCAGCAATGTCTTATTCTTCCAACAGACCGACATCAACCAGGCCTTGTGCATATTAATCAGCCTTGTATTTTTTCTCCTTCCTTCCTCCTCCTCTGTCCCCTCTTCAACATTCTTCCACTCCTTCCTCCGCCTCGCTCCTCTCATCTTCTAAGACTATAATCACTGGGCTTTCACTTCACTGTCACTCCTCAATGCCAGCGTGAATGTGTGCTCTCGTGTTTTGCTGGTCTATTTGTGTGCCTGCTGTATTGTACATGTGTACAGTGTGTGTGCATCTGTGTGTTTTTAAGTTGTGCAACATGTACATGGGTGAGGATGAGCACATGCTTTTTCTGTGTTTATGCTCTCTGCTGTGCTCTGCATGCCTGCACATACAGGGTGATCGACCCCCGAGTGTGTGTTTGCATGGAAACTAAGACTGCTGCTTGCTTGATAACCATGAAATCAAGGTTGACTAGAATCATTAAGGTCTTATATAAGCGTACACGCTCACATATGAGTTAATACTTAATCTACTTTCATACACAGTCGTCTTATACAACAATAAATAAGCAGGTCTTTTTTCTATCTGACAGGGAAAGATATCATCATGCCGCTCATAACCTGATATATTTTCTTATAATGGAGCAAAATGTAACAAAGCATATCAATAACCATATATAATGTTTATTTATCTTTTGGTTGGAATGTTGAATTATCTGCTGTATCTAATTTAGAAGGTGACATAAGCTTTTGGCAATACAAGATAATAAATTTATGTAATTTTAATTTAGCTATACAAGTTCTTTTTCATTACTGGTAAAATACTGTATTGGTACAGTATGACAGAAAAGTACAAATTATTAATTTGAATGAATACATGAATATGACATCTAGTAGTGCTGTGAAACAGCGAGTCATCAGGTCCTCTATAAATTTTTCAGTCGGGGGATGTTTGGTTGTACCTGGGTGGTGTGTGCCTGCCAGTCAGAGTGGATTATTAATATTAATATTAATATTAACAATTAGCTGGCCATGAACTCAACCTTTCTGTTGTCTACAGTTGTTTGTTTCGAATGGCTTTTAAAACACTTTTCTAATCTCCACTCATTAGAAGTTATCAGTTATCATACCTTCATAAAAATGGGCCAGTTGTATTTTACATTCATGATTTGATTTCTCTGCCCAAGTAAAAGTTCAGCCATTATTTCAACAGATATAATGAATGGACTTTCTTACCTTTAATTGTACTGTTCTTAATCTATTGAACAATCAGAGAAGATACTCTACTACACCAATGCTAGTGTCAAAACCTGAACAAGCAGCACAGCTTATTAATTTACTTGAGCTTCTTTAGATTTATGACACACTTCACAAATGTGCAGTCTGTAATTCTTTGCTCTGTGTGTGTGTGTGTGTGTGTGTGTGTGTGTCTTGTATCAGACAGAGTAGTTTTTATCAAACTTTGTGATGACATATTTTATCGGTGTTTTGACATTTTCACATTTAACCTGATTGTCCCAAGTGAGCTGCTACAATATCAGGATATCAGGTCATGATGAGATAGTGTATTTGCAGTCAGATTTTAAGAATAACTCCTCATTATCTCTCTCTCTCTCTCTCTCTCTCTCTCTCTCTCTCTCTCTCTCTCTCTCTTTCTCTTTCTCTCTCTGTCTTTGTGTCCCCTTTGCCCTTCAGATCACCAGAAGCTGGAGCGAGAAGCTCGGATTTGTCGGCTGTTGAAACACCCCAACATTGGTGAGGACATGTCTTTCTGTTTTTTGCTCCTCTCACCACCAACATCTGTCTGATTTAATGATGTAACTCTAATCAAAATGAAAGCCATCTATTGCCACACATTTCAAAGGGAGGACCTGTTTGTTACCAGCAATGTTTTGATTTTGCACAACATTCATTTATTAATTCCTGTGATGATATAAATCAGTTCTATTAATTTTTGTAATGTTTGTTAGTATTGACTAAAAACTGAGACCTATTTTTTACAATTCAATGCAAAAGACACCCCACTTACAACTGAGCCTCAAAAAAAAATGTAAAAGAAGCAAATAGCAGCACTGTAATGTACATAACATCCATCTATTACTGTTGATTAACTAGACCAGTGGTCCCCAAACTTTTTCTATGGAGGGCCAGATCACTCTGGTTGGCTCAATAGGAGGGCCGGAGGTTAGATGTAGGCCTATATCAGTAATAGCAAACATGCGTAGCAGGCTACTGTGAACAATATCTAGGCTAGGCCTATCTATAGTTGAGCTTTAGCCCATTAAATTGATTAATATTGCAGTGTAATACCATTGCAATCTGATACTTGTTCATTGTGATTTAGGCTATGTTAGGCTGTTATGTGATAACAAACTGTGAGTAAAAATCACTGGAATCATCATCAATAACAATTAGGCCTAAACTTTTTTAAACATTTCAAAGATTTTATTCGAACTCATACATTTGTGAAGTGCATCTCAAGCAGAACAAACATCAGGTCTATAATTAACTGCCATAACACCTTGTTAACCAGCTGTTTGTCAATAAATGATAAAAAAAAAAAAAAATGCATTCAGTAGGCCAGTGTTTTTCAACCGGTGTGCCGTGTCACTAGGCGGCACACCGGTGTGTGTGGCGGCACACAAGCGTGTGTCGTGGCAGACCTGAGAATGGAGAGCTGTTTCTAGATCTCGCATAGATAACAAAAAACAATACAAATATTATATAGTCCTAGAAGACAGAAACACTCTCCTTACATACCAAACATATTGCCTTTTCTTTCCATGGAATAAAAAAATAAGCGTTCGTCCACTCCTCCTTAAAAACCCTACACTCATTGTCAACTTTTCGTTTCTTATTCATAGT
>JAQNCA010000027.1:6144579-6163850 GCA_029783725.1 Acanthurus tractus
TAGTCCCTGCTCTCTGCTTGAAGGTGAGCTAATCAGTGAAATCAGCTGGTGGAGTGTTTGGTTGGAAAGAAAACCTGTAGCCTCTTGGCCCTCCATGGCACGAGTTTGACATCCCTGCCATAGAGAATAGATGGGAGAAATGAGTTTGACGGTGCTCCTGTGAAATCTTTTAGAGGGCCATAAAAAATGACGTCACGCGCCGCATACGGCCCGCTGGCTGTAGTTTGGGGACCACTGAGCTAGACCCTTTCTGTCACAAAAAATCCTACTTTATAGAAAATATGTATGATGTTAGACTCAAATATATCTTCCTGTTTTTTCAAACCCGCCACACACTTGCTCCCTCCCTCTCTATCTCTCTTTTTCCTTTTTTCCTTTTTTTTTAGTAAAAATGGGGCAGTGTTTCCCTGTGTTGTTTAAAAAAGCTGTAGTTTATAGGTCCCAACTGATCAGTACACTGAGAGGCAGACCTTCATCTCTGAACCGCTTTATCTTTTCTCTTCCAGTTCGTCTCCATGACAGTATATCAGAGGAGGGCTTCCACTACCTCCTGTTTGACTTGTAAGTCATTCCCCTCTCATTCCCCACTCTTGCCTACATATACAATTACATAACTCGCTCTCATATATTACCCCACCCCCCGACCACCTCAAACCACCACAAACCACCACTACCACCACCACCACCCACGCTTTGCGCATCCATCTCTTGGCAATTCCCTCTAGTTTCCATGGTAACAGTGTGGAAAGGGGGAGGATTGGGGAAAGAGGGGTGCTGTAGAAAACATGAAATAAAGTATGAATCTTTGCTTTATAGCTTTCAACCCCCCCCCCCCAATAAAAATACACATCGTTTAAAACAAAGTGTTCCATTTTTAACAGCTTTATTGTGTTTGTGTGTGTTTTTGCTTGTGTATGTGTGTGTGCATACACGCAGGGTGACTGGAGGTGAACTATTTGAGGACATTGTAGCCAGAGAGTATTACAGCGAGGCCGACGCCAGGTAAGAGCCATCACTGCTGTATGTGTAAAGAGGCTTCTCCTTGTCCCTAAACAGTCTGTGTCTTCTGTCGTCTTCTCTTCTGTGTTGTTTTTTTTCACTTTTCACTTTTCTTCTGGGCTTTTCTCTTCATACTCTACGCTCCTCCTCTGCTCAATTTTCTCTTTAGCTTTCTGCTCTTTTTCCGCTCTCTTCTCCTCACATCGCCTCTGAGCATGTTTTTTTTTTATATTCTTTGCTCATTTTTTCACTCAATTTCTGTTTTGTTTCTTGTTTGTTTTCATTGTCCTCTTTTGTTTTTATTGCTTTTTCTCTTCTCTCTTGCTTGTTGTTTTCCTCTGTCCTTCTGTTAATTTGAACTTTACCCTTCTATTTTCATTCACTTATTACTACTTTATTTTATTTTCTGCCTCTACTTTTCGGTTTTTACCACCTCCTCTGTCCTTTGGTTTTTCCTTTACATCGATAGTACTTGAATGACACATGGATGACCTTTATTCCCAATCCAAGGTTTGACTGGCTTGGATTTTAGAGGCCAAATCGGATTTTTACATATTTACTTTCTAGCTTTCAAATGTAGAAAATAGGATGGATGTTTTGTCTAAGTCTGTTTTAGAATATGAAACGCCTAATTTCAGTCCAGTTAACACTGAATGAAAGTCTATGAGATAGCGCCTAGCTCAGTTTCAAAGTGCTGCACAGCTTGTTGTGATTACATCTTACATCTAATATCTTGTAGGGAAAATTAGTCCACCAGCAGAGTTCTGTTTAATATAATGGACAAGTGATATGCAAAGTGAAAAAACATGTCACACCAAGAAGCACTTAGCACACGGGAAAAAAGGTTTGGATAGATCTTAAAATTCTGTGCTTTTAGAAGAAATAGATTTACAATTGTACACCAAAGTGTAATATCTTGCTGCAAAATAGTCTTTGAAACACTAATTTGACTATAACACAGAACACTCTGAAACTCAGAACATAACAGTTACCGTGCGAATAATAATACAAAATGCACTTTTTCTGTCCCTGTTTTTTTAATGATACTAACAGACTCTTATTGGTCAAACTTTAAGCACTGTATGTGGTCCAGGTGGTCCAGAACACCCTTATGTTGTTATGATGCCCCCTGTATTTACCCCATGTTCTGTCCCTTGCTAAATCAGTGGGAAAGATTAAAAAAGCAAGTGTGTGAGCAGAACAAAACAAAACACTCTGCCCACCCATGGTGTTCATGTGTGTGGACAGTTTCGCTGATGAATTTTCATTTCTTCGTTTCAATTTGACCCTCTTCATTACACCCCCCCCCCCCCCCCCTTACTTTTTTTGAATATTTCTCACTCCCACCACTCTTGCTGACTCATCAACACACACAACTCACTTTAAGTGGTGGAAGAGGAAATGGAATAGTTGAGGGTTAGGGGGTGGGGTAATATGCTGAGAGAAGAGTGAGAGAGATGACTGTTGTGATGTGGATGTTAGTCCATTCAGCAACATGTTAGTCCATTCAGCAACATGTTAGTCCATTCAGCAACATTAACAGTCAAACTTAATAATCGAACACTGTGGATGAACACACATCTGGTCTTAGCTCTTGTCTCTACTCACGAACTGTTTGACATGAAGCTTGAAAACAGTGAATTTAGATATTATGAGCAGAATGTTATCGATCTACCTGGCTTTGTAAGCAGTTTGTGTTACATTAATTTAAAATGATTCAAATCTTAACACATTCGGTGTAACTTATGATATAAAATACATTTTTATTTTAGTTTCCTTAACTGAAAAATTGGTTTTTGAGTCATCTGTGCCTCAACTATATATTAAATAAGTGGCACCGCTCTTGCTTAATATGTGAAAAGCATTCATTTGTTTTACACAACTCATGTATTTTTTCGTTTGTATTGAATGCAAAAGATTTTTATTCATATTATCCATCCTTTTCTCTACCCCTGCATCCTGTTTAGAATTGCTTTCCTCAGTAGGCTAAAAATTTCAATTAAGTATTTTCAGTTGTGCACAACAAGTAGTCTAAAAAGAATTCCCCTGGGGGCCAAGACTTGCAAGCTGAGGCTCCCAGCTCAGCTTTTAGTCAGAGCAGTAAGTTCCATCACCAAAAAATGAAGCTTAATATGGCCTATTTTTCATAGTCATAGTTTTTTCACACTGAGGGCCTAATTAGCTCATACAATGGATTACATATAAATGATGCTTCCATTATAGATCTGAAATGGAGATGGAATAATTTTTTGATCCAGTTGGTTAGATTTAATGACAGCTGTTGCTGTGAGGCATGGCAGCGGCAGCAACGGGTGGCAAAGAGGCCTACATGTCACTCACAGCGAAAAGGTCATGTCCCACATTAGTCCGTAATTGGTGCTCTATAATGTAAACATTCGGGAAAATCTTTGCATCTTGAAGATGTAAGACAAATAATGTGTTTATGAGGGTGGAAACAAAAATGAAACTTGAAATGTCTGCTCTCATAATGCTAAAAAACTATATTCAGCCACCAACTAGCTTAAATGTCTTTTTCTATTTCAAATGTATTTACAGCTCTTGGCCCCCTTTCTCTCCGTTTTTTTAATGTCATCACAGATAAACTGTGTAAAAATCAAACTTTAAAATAAAGCACAATTATGATTTCACAATGTGTGTGTAAACTACTACATCCTATATTTGATGCAACTTATATAATGACTTTATGAGTATGTAAAATGTTTTACATATAACCTTCATGGAGTGAACCGGAAAACTCCTATGTGATGTAATAGTAGTGCTATCGTTGAGAGCATGTCTGAGGCAACCAGAGAGAAGTGTATGTTATAGAACTCAGATTTTTAGTCACCAAGTTTCAGTTTTAATGACTCAAACTAATACATAACTATATACCAGACTTACAGATCTATATCCTACAGCACAGTAGAGATATGCTGATTAACACACACACGCTCCACACTGAAACACTCATCCATACACAAAAACATACCCAAATGAGAAAGAGAGTTGTTGTTGTTGTTGTGTGTGTCTCCGAGAGTGAGTTGTAATGTTGCTTAATAAACAATTAATAGACAACACCGTAGCAAAGTATCCGTTTTAGCACTGTGATGCAATTTCTGTTTTCTGTAATGGTTTTCTGCTATGGTGAGAGTTGTTATGTCACACTCATTGAGTATCTTAAGGTGACAAACGTACATTTGTACGAAAAAAAACAAAACTAATCTAAGTATTCATTTTGTATTTTAATGTCAAAACTATGACATCTAAGCATAAAGTTTCATGTACTGATTTTTCAGCAATGTTGAGGCCAGTTCTCAAGTAGGCATACTGCTCTGTCTTATTTGAAACTTGATAGTTTTTAATATTAAAGCACAGCTATCGTCTTTAACAGTGATTTATCTTCTTGTTTTCCTGCGCCTTGGAGGACCTGCTCTAAGTAATAAACTTTCACCTGTTTTGTAGTCTCACATCACCAGACCTATCTCCACAGGGCTGGGACACTGCAGGGGGGAAAGGTCTGGATGCACCCAACTGTTATTCTGCCATAGGAAAAAAAAAATGCTCAAACCAAAAGTGGCAACAAACTGTTAAAAAAAAAAAAAAAAAAACTTGCCTGGCTTATTCCTTTTGTGTGTTTTTACAAAGTTTTTACAAAGCCACAAAAATTGTACCTAAAGTAGGGGATTCAAATTTACTAGTTATCTGGGATTTTAGCTTGTTCTTTTCCTGTGCACTAAGAAGAACAAAAGTCCATAATTAGGTGTCTCCAACACCTCTGCCAGGAAATCTCTCCTTATGCCTTATTCTGAGGAGCCTCCTTTTTGTCTTTGGTCTTGTTGTTTTTGCCAGCCGACAAAGTCTGTTTTCTAAACAAAATTACAGCATTTTACCTTTTGTGTGCGAGTCTGTTTGTGTGTGTGTGTATGAATGCTTCAGTACTTATAACTGCCTATCTAGCCCCCCTATTGATTGTTGTTTTTCTCACCCACCATCTAACCCTTCCAGCACTCTTGCACCCTCGCTCATGCATACACACTTAATCGCAGACACACACTCACATCCTCTCCCCTCCTTTCTGAATGTCAGTCATCCAGGCCAGTCCCCCCACCCTCAGCCTCACTCCCCTGGAGACCAGTAAGAAGTGGGACTTTAATTAGCTACGATAATTAGTCTCACACACTCACACACTCACACAGACCCCAAACTGTGCTGTATCACACCTTGTCGCCCCCTGTCAGTTTCTCTTCTGTAGTGGTTGATTAGATGGATGCCATAATGAGTTGAACTTGGGAGTAAATTATACTTAAAGCTGAATTAAGCAATTTTTCAGGAACAAGGACAGAAGTTCCAGAAACGCAGCACTGTTGTTACAAAATTGCTTTGGCTAACATGTTAGCAAACCATTACCTACATGCATATTCAGCAAACACAGTACATACACATAAGTTTCCATTGCATATCTCTTCCTAATGAATCCAAGTCGAGTATTCACATAGAATTTTTCTTGTATATGAACTACAAAGCCAAGTCTTTAATTGCTAGATGCTGTCATTTGTAGTTTGTACAAGAGTTTTCTGCTTCTTGAGTTTTCCGCCACATCCTCACATTTATTTCTATTGTTTCAAAGAACTGACACATGGCATGTTACACACAAACTTGGATGTGCTTTATTTTAAATATAACATTTTAATATTCAAAGGTTATATAGGCATATGCAAGGGAGAGAAAGTGCCCTCTTTAGACAGACACACAGGCTCTGTAGTTGATTTTCCTCCCAGTATCTATTTTTTTTACTTCCCTGCAGAGAACAGTGGGACATTGTTGCTCAAAGTGCTGAGCAAGTCACATTTTTGGCAAGTGTGACTAGGGCTGCACTTTCTCTCTCTTAACCCCACCAAGAGTTCATCAACAATACTTTAGAATGACATAATGGTTTTGGACGGTGAGGTAAACGCACAGAAAAATGGACAAACGAAAGAGTGGGATGGCACTTCTCTCCTCTTTCTAAATGCTGTTCACAGCAGGTCATGGACAGATTAAGTCACATGTCATTTATACAGTTTTTTTCCATTATTCCTATTTTAAATAAGAGAACAAAAGTCCTCTCAAACGGCAGGACACAGAAGTGTGGATAACCGGACAATGGGCATGGTGAAGAAATGAGGCAGCACAGTGTCTTGTTTTCTGCAGATCTTAGCCTTTTGTCTGACTAAGTGCGGAGTGAACAGTTATGTCACTTATGATGAATGCTGATAACTATGAAACCTTTTCACAATGAAAAATATGTTCTCCTCTTGCAGAGGTTTTGTCTGCCCTGTGCCTTAAAGTCATAGATGTTTTCAGGACTAGACATTAGTGTTACATTTTGGTCCTCACTTTAGGCCGGATTACTGCAGATACCTGCCTTTCTTATTCAGGATGTACAGGATCTTTAAGATGATGACTTGATTGTATATCAGTGATGAAGGGGTTGATGTGGGCAATAAGTTTCTCCTATGCTGATGGCAGGGCAATCAGAGTGATCAAAAAATAGATGTTTCAGTCTAAAATGATCTCAAGGGTTCAACGACGATTTAAAGATCTTTCTGGTTCAGAGGCATAATTTGGGATATGATTTTTAAGATGATAACAATGTTTAACAGAACATGATGTTTACAGCCTGGTACAGAAAACATTTTTGTTCTCTGTTTATAACAACTGTACAAAGGGTGAATTCCCTCGTTTGAATCATGTTAAGGCCTAGCCTCATGCTCTTGTCTAAATATAGTCACGTCTAGCTCAACAGCACAAGGATGGTGACAGTTGTAAGGCCAAATTTGAAGCCTCAAAACGTTTGCCCACAAGCAATCGGTGCCTTCATAGTGCCTTTGTCTACTATTTATGTTACAGGCTATGTGTCAGACATGTGACCTACTGCACCTGCAATTTGACTGTGCACTGACATACCCTGATGCACACCACATCCAAACAAGGTGCAAAGTTAATAAGTTAGAAATAAGGATTGCATCGAACCTCCTGATAGGTGCTGCCCTCAAATAATAATGATTGACTTCCTCAGTTTTCCATTACAGAACATAACGGTTAGATTAGGTTATTATATGTAAGGTTACAAGTCAGGATTTAGGACAAAGACATGAGTCAGTAAGAACTTTTCTTAGTTTTTTTAGGGTTTGTGTGTATAGAGGTGTGTGTATATGTCTGTATGTGAGTGTGTGTTTATGAGCGAGAATGCACATATATCTCTCTCACTCTCTCTCAGTCCTCCCACTCACTAGACACTTTGTGGGTGTGGATCCTGCAGGCTGCCTGTCTCTTTGTGCCCGCTATTAGTCACGTATTCTGCACATTACAATCTCTCACTACACCAAACCTACACACACACACACAGACACACAATGGAGTGTTGTAGGTACATGTATCACTTGCAGGGCACACACAGGGATGTGTTTTTCTTTTAGTGATGGAAAATAGCCTGGCAGCAGCCCACTAGTCTTCTATGATTCAGTTTCATCCTATACATAAGTGTTCTATTTTTTATCTCTCTTGCTCTTAAGAAACTCCTTATCTTCTCTTCCACAATCTTTTTAGGTTCTGTTTGGTTTCTTCCTCTCCTCGCCTGTCCTCAGCTCTCCTCTCCTCTTCTCTCCTCTGGCATGTTTTTTTGTGATTTTTGTCTGGCAGGTTGTTCTGCTGTGGCTGCTCTTGTCTGTCATTATGTTTATAAAAGCAAAACGAACCGTTTTTGTCTCCTCCCCTTCCAACATCTCTATCTGCATCAACCTCCCTTTCCTCCACCTCTCTCTTGTGTTTTATCTGTTGTCTGTCTCCTCCTCCTCTTCATTTCAACTGACATCTCTGGCACTTGGCCTCCTCTAATCTAACCTGCCATTTTCTCATCTTTAAATTTGCCTTATTCATCTTGTTTTGGTCTTGCCCTTCATTGTACTTTCACCTGCCATCCTCTCTCTTCTCCTTCACACCTTTCCTTCCATTTCTTCACTTTTATCACTCTTTGTATACTTCCTGTATCCATCCATCTCCATCCCTCCTTTCACCCCCCCTCCACTGTCCCTCCTCTCTCTGTTTTGTCTTCACAGTCACTGTATCCATCAGATTCTAGAAAGTGTCCATCACATTCACCAACATGACATAGTGCACAGGGACCTGAAGGTTAGTATATGTAGAGGAGCATCTGCATCCCACACTCCCCCTTTTTCCTACACCCTTTGCATGCTTCCTTTCCTTACTCCGTCCCTTTCCCCCTTCTTTCCTCCACCCCTCCTCCCTCTCGTCTGTTCGTGTTGTTCCTGTCAGCTGCTGGTCTAATGTCTGCCTGTCTGACATGTCTCTGTATGATCTTGGTGTGCTCTTATATTTCTCTTTTCTTTGTATTGTATCATATTTTATGTTTTAACTGAAAGATTGTGGCCTGCCACACCCGCCCTCCCTGTTCCATCCGCCTATCCACCCGCTCTCTTATCCATCATTGTACGAACAACGACATAACAAAAGCTCCTGTTGCACTGACTGACAGCCAGATCAATCAATGAATAAGTCTAGCACATACACCACACACACACACACACACACACACACACACACACACACACACAGTGTCCTGAAGTAAGCAGACATCTTTCTTTAAGTATAATAAATATCCAATGTTTACCCATGCCTATACAACCATCAATTTCTCCCACCAGGGTAGTTTAAAAAAGCCACAGTTAAATTTATTGCGCTCCTCATTGATTTTTTTCTCCCTCCCTCCCTTTCCTTCCTCCTCCCTTATCTCTGGCTATTGAGTCGTTTATTTTATTGTATCGATTGCTGTATTTTCAGAACAGCCTCATCTTACATAAAGTTCATCCTTATCCTTGTTAAGACATCTCGAGCATTAAAAACCTATATGACTCTCAGTGTTTTCTTAAAAGCTGGTGTCCTGAGCTACGGTCACCCTTAGGACACTTTGACAGGATGTTGTTTCCCTAAGTTGGTTGGTCCCTAAATTCACTGCTATTACTTACTGCTGTTACTTTCAGGTTAATGCTGAAACAATACTACGTCCCTTCCCTCTAAATTTTCTTAAACCAGTGATAAATATTACTAGAAGTTAAACTTACTCACACTCAGCTTACACACACATTTTCACCCCGACATAAGGTCTTACATGTGATTTCATACATTTCAGTGCAGGGTGCTGTCATGCTGATGCAATCAAAGGGTAGTGACTGCAAAGAAAGGATAAATTAGTGCAAAAATGCTTGCTATCTGATGATGGCAAACTAGAGATCATGATTAAGCCACCGTTGTGATTATCTCTGCAGCCCTCTAATTCTTTACTCAGGGCCAGCAGGTCTTTCTATAATTAGTGCTCGCACAGTATCTGCATCCACTGGAAATCAATGCACTATACTGTGATCATAAGTATTAAAGCAATGAATGTTTCACTGACACACTGCAGACTTTACACCCCCACTGTAATTATGCTTATGAAAAACAAAATGTGTCTTAAATGTGTCAGTTTTAGGCTTACTAAGTTACCAGAATTACAATATACTGCACATCACTGTAATAATAATAATCGAAATTGCTGTTATTGTGGATAGATACATTTTGATCCTCATGATTGGTGTTTTTGAGAAAGAATCCAATAGATGCCATTGTGTTCTGACTGCAAGCAATGCATTTGAAGCTGTTCCTGTGTTTTTTAATGCACTTTTTTTTATAGCACATCCCACATGCTACAAAAGACAGTTGGAACTGGTAACACAGTTATTAATCAGTTCATAGAAAACGCCTCCTTGGAAATGTGCAATTCACAGAACTGGTTAAACAGCAATTTCATTTTTACGTTTATCATTGCTTTTATCCAGAACCAGAATAGAAAAAAAAGAGCAGATTTTTTTAAGGTCCTGTGTTGCATTTGTGGCAGTGATCTGTTGACCTAATTATTCAGTTACTCTTTGAAGAAGTGTATCTTGTATCTAGTAAGGTATCTTGCCAGCTTGCAACAGGAAAAAACAAATATTACAGCAAATACATAAACAGAAACGCTGCTGATTCACAAGATGTGTTTTTTTTAAATTCATATGCTGCAATATGTTATCTTACAATTAGAAAAAAGGATTAGTTGTATATGCCATTGTTGTATATACATGTTTAAAAGTAAATGTAAAAAAAAAATTTAAAATTCAAGAATTTTGACACTTCCCAAAGATGCAGCTGGTTTAGTGAGTAATATTTAAATGTTAAAATGATCACACTAACTTTATTGTTCTAAATTGCCATGCAATACAGTTGACAGGCTCTCATTGTGGTCAAAACAAAAAGAAGGAGGACTATGGAATGAATCTTAAAATACAGCAAATATTTGGTGTGATATCCACGGCATGACCACCACTAACTGCTAACCAACATAGGAACGTATGGGATAATTTCTTTCCATCGAAGACACACACACACAAACGGACACATGCAGAGGATTCTCACCTTTCGGGTTACAGAGCTCAACAGCTGTCAAAGTGGGGGAGGATGGACGTGCACTCATCCACACTAACTGCATGCATACATACACACAGGCACACATTTATGTGTAAGAGAACACACACACATTTCAATGGTGTACGTCATGTTAGCATCGACAGCGCACTTACAAACACATGCAGTCACATGCTTGTGTTTGGCTTTTAGTGAATACAAAAAACACATACACACACACACAGCTCTTAGCACTGGACTGTAGATGTGACCTGCCCAGTATTTATTCATTGGGAGACCTTTAGAAACTAGACACAGGATTCTAATTTATAGCCCTGAACTTTACAGCCATGCCTGTCCATCTCTCTCTCTCGCTCTTTCTCTCCCTCTCTCTCCCTCTCCCTCTCTCTCCTTCTCTCTCATTTCTCTCATGTTATAATGTTTCGCATACCTACCAGACTCCTGCTTTGTCGCAACCTATTAATGTTAGTCAGCCTTTGAGTTCCTTTGTGTTTATTAGATTAACTACCCCCTAGTTACAGCTCTGTTTCTTGTCTTATCATTTGTTAGACAGCAAGTTTGCTAATTATTCTTTGATAATGGCAAAAAACACTTGAAGTTTTTTAAGATGCAAAGAAAATATATTGCTACAATTTACACAATTATTGAATTTTTGACAGTATGAATTTGATATACTAGGCAAAATATCTGCAAAAACAAAACCATCAGATAATTGATCAAAATCCCCCCAATTTTTTTTTTTTTTTTACTGTAGTCTAGATGCCATGTTAAAAGAGGAGGCTTCTTTATTAGATACAAGAAAAAGAAAAAATATTTGAAGTCGCACATAAGACTTAATCCATTTTACACTATAACCTTGTAAATGCAAGAACTAAGCCATATATTTATTCCCAGTGTGCCTTTATATAAATTCCTTGACACCCACTGGCACAAAGGGGTTTTCCTTTGACACTTCTTTTATTTTTCATCAATACACAAATGTCACCAGGGTGTTATCGGGTGTTTAGACTAATGATCTGTCAGCTGCACAAGGGCGATGCCCTACGCAGAGCAACAGTCCATTAGTTTTCTGTATTAAGATTACTGTGACAGTACAATTCCATACTCTTCAAAACTGAGTGTTTAAAGCACTTTCATTTAAAAAATGAATTTAAAGTAGTATTTTTTTCATTGCAAGATGACAAACACGACTGCATAATGGAGCCCAAAATATACAAGTTTCATTTACAAGAGCTGTCTGTTAACAGTTATGAGGGGAATTTTTTTTTATTCCATCCAAAATTAAACAGAACTTAATTTGAACACAAACCTCATCAACTTGAAAAATTTCATAAATTTTGACTTAGTCAGTGCACAGGAAGCGCAAATGCACAGTCAGCTTTTGTCCACACACAATGTCATTTACCCAACAGCATAGGTGCCTTTTGGTGTGTGTGGGTGTGTGTGTCCATGCAGCTTCTCATCAGGCCAAACAACTGTCACAAATGGACCCAGGCAGTAGCCTATGCAAATGTACTTGTTTGTCTCAACAACCACATATATGTGTGTGCACATATTCACACATACATATACTTCTCTGCTCAGATGTTTCATCTAGTCTCTGCATACACTCAAACCTTAATCATCCCTCAGCGTCCTTTGCACAGTTTTTGACTTTTGAGTTTTTATTTTTAGAGTCTGGTAGCTAACTGACATCATAATGACAGCTCTTGTCAGCAGAGTCTGGCAATACTCATGGCGTTGATCCCAGACACATCCCTTAAACGTTATTAATTGCACAATGACTCACTTCTTCCCTTACCTTCTTCATCAACACCTTCTGTGCCCCCCATGGCCAGCCACATTCTCACACCCTCTTTCATCACCCAAGGCCTGCTGGCTAAAACATGGAGGGATGGGGGGTATCTAGAATCCACTTGCAGCCCACGGAGCAGCAAGATTAGTTTCTTAGATTAGTATGTCTAGGGATACAGTTAGATATAAAGGATAGAGTACTTAAGACAAAGATCGTAGATGGTTGGTTAGTCATCACAGGTTAATTGCAAAATAAATTGAAGCATAAGGAATCTTCTGTTGCAGAGCACCCACAGCTATGCCCCTCCAGGCCGACCAGGCTGAAAGCAAAGTAACAGCCAACCCCAAAACACCTTAGAAGGTCATTGACAACATCTGCTTTGCCACTGAGTCTCTAATTGACTTGAGTCATTTTTAATGTGAAAAACTCAACACAAAAGAGCAAGCAAGCATAAGGGACATTACGACAGGCCACATATTTGGTTCACAATCAAGTTGATGTAGTCAACTGGTATCAAACAAGTTGAAAATCATTAATATGAGCCACGACTGGCTTTATTTGCATAATCCTTGGTGCGTGCTTACCTGTGGGTCAACCAAAGTAATAAATGGTGAGAGTATGATGCCTGGCAACAGAAAAGCCCATTCAACCCCTGTTGTACCCCACACTCCCCGTCCACCCCTCCATCATGCCTCCCTCCCCTTCCCTACCCTCTCTTCCCCACACCCCTGGCCTGTGCACGGGATTGTAGCGCTGCTCAGACTAACATGCGCCCCCCTCCCCCCCTTGGTGTTTGCATGCAGTCATTGCATCCAGCAGATCCTGGAGGCGGTGCTTCACTGCCATCAAATGGGTGTGGTGCACCGGGACCTGAAGGTGAGTGACGGGGAACACCATGCTGTCCCTTGAGTGTGTGCTTATATGTTTGTAAAAGGTTGTTGGTGTGTAATTTGTGTTGTCTGTGGAAGTCTGACAAGTGAATGAGAAACTATAATGTTTGTGGACATAATGTCACTTGCAAAGCCTCAGGACTTCAAGAGAGTTCATTCCCCCCAAAATTCTATAAATACAATGGTTGTTTTTTTAACCCTGTATGATACAATGTAGTCCTTCAAAAAAGTGGGTGGCTGTACAATTAGAAAAAATGTTCAGAGCTAGGAAAGTGTTTCTTTTTCTGCAGAGCTATAACAGTCCCTGCTGATTTGTAGCAGCCAAATACCACCTCTGACCTTTATCTGGCTCTGCCCTGCAAAACACAGCCTTCAGCTCTGTGCAATCACCTTTTTCTGTTGTGTAAACATCGCTTCTCTCTGTCTGTTGAGATATCAAGCATGCAACACTGGTCATACATGGTGACCAATTCCGCCGCACTGTAACCTTTTTGGAACAAGATCTTGTCATTGCACAGTCAGCCATCTAAGATACCCAAGGAGGATACTTAATCTGACCTCTGGTCAGAGAAAGATGTAAACTATTGATTGTGAGACACCCTGTGTGGTTTCAATTGCCTTTGTAGATCACTTAATGACCCTCCGTGCTTCAAATTTGACAGCTCACGTAAACTGCCATCAATTGACTTGTGATGTTGAGTCATTTGGTTTTATCAGCTGACTGGCTGGTAGCAAAGTCTTTCCAAAGGGTTGGAAACCAAGAGCCAGTAGCTAATTTTGAACTGGTTAAAAGTTAAGAACTGTAGATTTGCCTATGAAAACATTTTGCAGACCTTATTACTGTGTTATATGATTCATAGTGGTTTATGTTTTCTCTGAAGGATTTTGCTGAGCTTCAAATGCATTTTACGGACAATTCAGTTCTATTTTACACCAAGCTGTAGCCATGTTAAATGCTCTTGCTTACTGTGTACTGACTAAAAAAATGGGCTAATCATGTGTTTTTAAAAACGTTTCCCCCCAAAAAAGCAGCACCTAGAACATACAAAGAATGTTAATCAGCTCAACAGTTAAAAATAAAACAGTTTCCAGTACTCTTGCTGACACGTCTTGTACCTGGCTGTGTATTTGTGCATGCTTGTATGTTGCATCTTCTGCATGGTAAACTTTGTCAAGTAGACCTCGTCTATGCAAATGTCAGTCCCAGCATTCCAGCAAAGGCGTGTTGTGTTCATCAGAACTGTTGTGGCTATTTCTTTATTTAGCCAACAGGCCTATCTGGTTTCACACCCAAGCACTGGAGAGCATTTCATGCAATAGGTCATAGTGTGATGACTGAAGACAGCCTGAGTGACAAGATCCCTCAAATTAGGAATTGGGTTATGGCAAATGAGATGACAACACAGCAAACAGATCTATATCCGTGCCAAAAAAACAAACAAAACAAATTTCCCTATGTTTTTCAAACTGAACCCAACATATACAGTTTTCTGTCCAGAAATTAAAAGTTTACGGCCTTTCAGTGTGAAAAGATGTTTTTTTAGCCTGACACCAGTGATGATTTAAATTAAAATTCCATTGATAGAAAGTCACAATACTCAAATTAGGGCTGGAAAATCCAAATTAATGTCACAGTAGTGCATAACCCCTTAACTAATTATTTCTATATACTACTACCTTTCTATCATACCAACTTAAAACAATTTTATGCAGGTACAGTTCTGAAAACTTATTAGGTTATGATTTTGTTGAAGACTCCAAAAGACTCTTTTTATCTGGTTCTGGTTGATAATAGTATCTAAAAGAGGTCAAACTTTAAAAGGTCAACACTAACCTTGAATTGAATTTAGACACAGACGGAATAATTTCTTTGGTGTGGTGTAAGGTCAAATGAGTAAGAGCCAGTGTCACTTTCCACATCACACCATTGTGCTTAAATTCCAGTACATCTCTGACACTTGAAATCAGTCATGAATGCTACATTAGCCCCAGATTCTCTATGGACAGAGATATAGAAGAGAAGTAAGAAAGATAGAAATCATTCGATTTGAAACGCCTACTCATGAACTGCCCCTGAATACAGCTTTCTGCCTTTCAACCAGTTGCTTGTCACCAGTGTGCTCCGCTGAATGTACAAGTGTGTGCTAAAGAGATGAAGAGGGAAGGAGCACTTATGTCAAAAAGCAATGTCTGTTGCTCCTGTTATGTCTGAACATGTGGCCCTGATGCTTTGCACTGCGTTAATGCACCTTTTTTGATGGAAGCACATGCTTCATCAGTATTTCCACCCACATCCGTTTTCACGGATTATCTTCCTGCTGCAGTGTTGGCAAGTTCTAACTCCCTTTTTTACAAAAGGGTAAAGCCTAACCGAGTGGTAGAGCTTGGAGAATGTGATGACACAAGGTAGGCACAGCGCCTTAGGATTACTGGTTTGCTCACTCACAGTGTCTCTCTCTTGCTCATCTCCTTCTCTTTTACTTATGGGCTCAAAGGCTCTGAAAGCTCACTTTAAAGTATCTGCACTTTAAATACACAATATTCCTGTGGCTCTAAACAAATTAGCTGAGCATAGAGAGAAGAAGGAAGAAGGCACAGGATGCAAAGACACGCTGCTGCAATGCAGGGAAGGCAGTGACAGAAATGCAGCCTAAATATAATGTCCTCATTTTCTGCATGCTGTAAGTTTGCACTTGTGTGGCAGTACACAGTGCTGCATTTCAGGAGCAAATGACACAAGCTCACTGAAAGAGAAGAAAGACTTATATAGAATAAGAGCATTATAGAACTTTATTCACTGAAAAAACAGAGAAAATGTTTGAACAGCACATAGTTGGCATCTGTTCAGTCAACCGAAGCCTTTACTAATCAGTGCAAGGCTATTGAAGATCTACATCTGTCAAATGTTTGACATGCAAGTATGTTGTTGACATAATTGTTTTATGATTAGCCTAAACAAAGTGGTAGTACTTTTTATTCACCAAACCAAGGCTGTAGATAGATGTCTCAGTTTTACAAGTTCCTGGAAGCAGATTTGCTGTAAAGGTAGGAATCCTTTTATCAGTAGGATCAAAGTGAGATAGGCAGAGCTAAAGAACTGAGTTCAGTTTAAGAGTTAGAGTGGAAATCTGGTTTTATCAAGCTTAGACTAGCACTTTGGCTATACACCAAATAATACAGTCAGATGATGGAATATATTACCTGGTGATTTTCTGTCATCAAAAATATAGTGGACAGGGGAATGAAAAAGTCACTATGTTTTACTTATTGTATAATATTTCCCAACCACAGTGCTTTATTTGTCATTCAAGGTCGGCAGTTTCTTTTACAGAGGCAATAATTCAGTGAGATTGAGAGAGATGAAGAGAGACATCGTGAGAAGGAGCAGGGGCCAGTGGGGATTGCATCCCATTATTAGAACCCTCTTCTGACAAAGAATAATGAGGTTGACTGCATTATCTGGGCCACAGAGATGAAGCCTATAGACCACAGCACACCACATGAGGCTAAGAAAAAAAGTGCTGCAGACTGACTGGGTTATGTGGACACATAAGGCTGTACAATAGAAAATTGTCTATATTGTCTCCTCTAAAAGGTTGTCTAAATGTTATTGTACAAACTTGTGTCACCATGGCTAAATGACATTTATGTTCATATATAGCTGTGTTTGTGCTGAATACAGTGTAGAAAATAGTGTCCTGTGTGAATGCAATAACAAACTTTGTGCATGCGTATCTATTTACCTCTAGCCCTTACCCTACTAGGACACTGTATGTTTTGTACTTCATCTTTCATATGAAAATGTCTGGTGACCTTTTTACTCTTCTCTCCACTGCTTTAGCCAGAGAACCTGCTACTAGCAAGCAAATGTAAGAATGCTGCAGTGAAGCTGGCCGACTTCGGCCTAGCCATCGAGGTGCAAGGGGATCAGCAGGCCTGGTTTGGTATGTACAGGATTAAATCATATCTGTATTACATACGGTATGTATTTATCCAAAACTGTAAAGGGATTCATCATACTTTAGATTGTGCTAATTACTGTCAGGGTTAAAAAATGTTCATTAGGCAAAGAGAGTGACTGAAGCCTCTATAAAAGAACTCTCTTAATGTGATTCTCAAAGACCACCTCAGGGCTGTCAGCTTAGCACAGTAAACTTTTTTGATGTCTCTGTTTTTGTACATGGACTGCTATTCAATGTGTGTACTCATGCCACACATCATTGAAAAGCTTAGATTCTTGTGATTCAGTGGATGCAAACCCTTTAAAGATGTAATCAAAAATACAGGTTCAATCTACCTAATTTTTCAGTAAAGAAATGCACAAAGTTAATGCACAGAGACAATCCCAGCTAATCAAGAAAGCTTCCTATAATTTTGCAGATTGATCACTTTCAACAGAAATGGTTCAGTTACACTGACATCAAAAGGATAAAATGCAGTGAAATATTCAGTCGAAAACACACTGAAACATTCATACACAGCCTCAGACTGAGATTGCTGGTCTGCTGTATTCCTATCTTGTAAACATTTGCTCTTTGGCTATAACTTGAGCCTTAGATGGCTGCTGCACTCTTGAGCTTTTGATTCATTTCGACTGCCTTTAAGCCACTGAGAGTTTGCATTGAATAAAAGAGCCGCCCTCTCTTCACTGGTGGAAAAAACTGAGCCTGTTGCAACTGATTGTGCGGATGACTTGAGTTTTGTACTGAAAAGTTTATATAAGTGTTGCATTAGCAGGGTTTTCTAAAGCCACAGGAGAATAAAATGAGCCTTTTCAAAAGCATTTTTAATCTAATAATGCAGTAGTGTAACAAATGACCTAAAACTAAAGTAGATTACCTAAATATTTAGGGTAGAGTATTAATATTCATATTGATTTGAAAAAATGTAGGAAATTGAAAATACCTACAGTGCTGATGTTTCTTTAGAAAAAGACATCTGTAAAATATTTATTTCATGTGATATTTTTAACATTTTGTTTTGAATGTAGTCTAGATATGCCTCTATACTGTGGTACCAATGTGTTCTTTTAGCTGATACTGCCCATGTAAAGTCATATGCAGGTATCTGTCTGTTTGTGCTTGATTTCTATTTGTGTGCACCCTCTTGTGGTCATGAAATAGGATTTGTGAAGATGTATGCCCCATATTATAAACGTTTTGCTCAAAAACACAAGGAATGAGGTCCTTGGTAATTTGACTAATACTATTAGCACTGCTGTTTCTGCCTTACTTGTTTTCTGTGGATGCCAGAGTTGAGCCCTTTTTGACTTCAAAGTTGCCTAATTCTTTTTCTTTGACAATTTAGAAATTTCACAGTGTTTTGTAAGGATCTGGTGCCAAGGATGATCTTGAATTTGTATCTCTCAGCCAATGTGACATAATTGCTGTTAATATTTATTTTTATTTTTTTTTATCATGTCCAACTCATGATCATAAAGGTTCAGAATGTATAGCAAGCTTTTGTTTGTACATGTGGATTACTTTGTGTGGAGAAAACCAAACAGTGAGAGGGATGAATTTTAGCAAGTCTCGGAATAGTACCATTCAGGCCCACTTCCACATCTCACTTGGATCTTCAACAAACACCTTTACCCATCAGCAGGGAGTGTGTGACTTTTCTCAAGGGGAGATTTGCCAGTCCTTCACAATCAGATGACCTTAAAGCCTCAAATCTGTCTTTGAGAACTCAGTCCACCGTGCGGGTGAATCGGTCTGAGCTTACAGAAGATTACCTGTCTTTCAATACAAGCTGATACAAGGATAGTGTGTATTTTCTCCTACAGGATTTGCTGGCACACCGGGGTACCTATCCCCTGAGGTATTGAGGAAGGAGGCATATGGCAAACCTGTGGACATCTGGGCCTGCGGTGAGTTGTTCAGAGATACACGCTTATTTGCACACTTTACACGCATATGGCTTATCGTATATAATTGTATACACAAAAAAAGAAACACTCTGAAGCATACTCTCTTAAATTGGGCATTTTCTGTGTGTGCATCTGAATGTGTATGTATGCATGTGTGTGTGTGTGTGTGTGTGTGTGTGTGTGTGTGTGTGTGTGTGTGTGTGTGTGTGTGTGTGTGTGT
>JAQNCA010000027.1:6163950-6216399 GCA_029783725.1 Acanthurus tractus
TGTGTGTGTGTGTGTGTGTGTGTGTGTGTGTGTGTGTGTGTGTGTGTGTGTGTGTGTGTGTGTGTGCGTGTATGTGTGTCTCAGGGGTGATCCTCTACATCCTGCTGGTGGGTTACCCTCCTTTCTGGGATGAGGACCAGCACAAGCTGTACCAGCAGATCAAGGCTGGGGCTTACGATGTGAGTCTCCTCTCCTCTCTCTCATTTCTCCTCTCCTCTCCACTCCTCCCACTGTCCTCGTTCCGTTTTGGCAGTGGTTACGTAACTCAGTCACCTCATTCATATTTTAGGGGGTGCAAGAGAGGGAGCCTCACCTTAGATCACATGTATATCCATGCCAAACAGTGAGACCGAGGCTGTCTGACTCTCTGGCAGTGATTCTGGGCTCTTTTGGACTCAGACCTTGACATTTATGCCTCAACACAACAGGACCTGATGAGTCTAAAATTTCTTTACAAATTGCTTGGTGCTGTGTTTAGACCTTCCTTCTGACAGTGTTGAAAAACACACCCACAGGTGGGCACGGTGGCAAACAAGTTGAAGGCACACAACCCGCTGGGTTCATGTCTGGCCTGAGATAAGAAATGCAAAGAAAATCTGCTGCCTTCTGACACATAATATTAGAGTACATTTGAAAATTTTTAAAAGACGCAGAAAACTTTGAAGCCACCACAATGATGCCGTCAATTAACGTCACAGAGCTGGTAGAAGCAGCAAGCCTCTGTTCTGTTTATGAAATAGACACAGAGCATAAAGAAATTTAAAGTAGTTTTAAACTTGTAAATGATGAGGAAATGTTACACATCATACATGTAGGTGTCAAAAGTAAAAAAGGTTGAGAAAGCATATTACAATTTCCCCAAGTTCCAAAGTGTCTTGTTTGTTCCACTAACACTCTTAAATTAAGTTAAAGATAATTTAAGATATTTAATTTACGATAATACAGAGAAAAACAGTATATTCTTACATTTAAAAAGCTAAAGAGCTTCTGTTTGTCCCTTTAGTTTCCGTCCCCAGAGTGGGACACAGTCACTCCAGAGGCCAAAAACCTGATCAACCAGATGCTGACCATCAACCCAGCCAAGAGGATCACTGCTCAGGAGGCCCTGAAGCACCCATGGGTCTGCGTAAGTGTCCCCTGCCCAATAGAACCAGTCATTTACAAGCAGCCATTTATCATATATCTTGTTACACTGCTGCACACCCAGAAAAGCCTTTTAACTTTGCTAAATAAATAACTGGATCATAACAAACCCAAAAACCTTGGTTCACTGATTCTTCCTGTCTTTTTCTTTCTCTACTTTCTAAAACTCCTGTTTATTTTGCTCTTCCTCTTCTTATCCCCATGCTCCTCCTTGTCTTCTTCCCTCTTCCAGCAACGGTCCACAGTGGCATCGATGATGCACAGACAGGAGACTGTGGAGTGCCTGAAGAAATTCAACGCCAGGAGGAAACTCAAGGTCTGTTTGCATACTCACTCTCTTCCATGCCTATTCTCTTGCTTTAATGAGTTCTTGCAAATTTCAGGGTTACCAAAGTATTCCCAAGTGTGGTATTCACACTACTTCCTGTTTACCTGTAAAGTTTAAAATCCACAAATTCTAGTTGGCTTAACACATAAAATAAAATGATTAATAGAGAAGGCAGATGTATGAGTGCCTTATCTCCTGACTCTGGCACTGAGGTTATATGAAGAGGTGATTTAGATCCAGATTTATCCCACATGCATAGTTTTGCTTCTACGCTGATTTATTGCTGACATTTTGTGTGGATGCAATGGCTTAGCCATTGGAGCCTGTCTCTGTTACCCTGCTGCTTTTGGCCAGTCTTGGCATGACTCAAATACCAGCACATGGGAAACTGGAAGCAGAAACGCAGGTGGCTGCAGGCAAATGTTGGACCATTCAACCCCACATGTCATCAGCATGAAATAATTATCTCTGGCTTTTCACATTTAGAAAGAAATAAACACTGGCCAGATTAGACATTCAGCTACATTCTAAACAACACAAACTAAAAAATTAGAAAAATTCTGAATTCATGTAAGAGGCAAACAACACAGAAACTTGACAGACAGGGAATCAATGAATTTAATCAGTTGGATACTTAGTTACCAATATGGTACATTACAAGGACAATCAGTACATATTTATTTCTCCCCTTATTTTGACTTGTGAAAGTCTATGTAAAACCACTGTCCTCATTAGGACAGTGCTAGGACAGGCCAAAAGTTGCATTCCCAAAGAAAACACTTGTATATTATAGACTGGCTTATAACATTGTGAAGTTCTAAGACTCAAACAGTGTAATCAGTCTGTGGGGCATCTTCTCTTCAGCTAACAAACATAAGACAACATTTTCCTATGAAAGAGATCCATCATTAAAAAAGGCCTCAGAATACTATGTTGGGTCTTTTTGTCCAGTCAAAAGTTATCAGCTGCAGTTGTAAATGATGTCTCTAGGGAATCAAGTGTCATTAATAGAAGAGTAGCTGCTTTATTGCTCCCTCCATTCCTGTCTATCTGTCTCCGTCTCTTTTTTGTGGTCCCCCAAATTTGTAGACGCTTTCAGTTGTTGTTCTTTTTCTTTCAGTTAGTTAATAATTGCTGCTTGCTATTCCAAATTTCCTGCTTGAAGTTTGCACACTTTACATGTCCTCAAAACTTTGGTCCAGCTTTTTAAACAAACATTGATTGTTGCACCACTATAATCCATGCTTTCAGTGCAGAGACAAAACAACATGACAAAACAAAAAAAACAACAAAATTTATTATGATACTGGTTTAAATGATCCAAATTACAAGCTCTTCTCTGTTTTCCTCTCAGGGGGCCATTCTTACTACCATGCTGGTTTCTCGAAATTTTTCTGGTAAGTATTATCTAGACATACATTTTTCATGTCTGTAAATCCACTATTCATTCAGTGAACCAACATCAGTCAATATGCAGTTTATGTTCTACACAGTAAGTGTAGAGATTACATTGTCTGTATGCCATTTTTATTGCTGAATGCAAAAACTGATGGGTTGAATATATGCAACAGTTAGTTTGGTTCTGAGGAACATGGCACCATTTTGAAGGACTTAGTGACTTTTCGATATTTTACTTCACTAAAAATCTGACATATTATACGTAACCGTTGAGAATCCAGGCTGTTCTTTGTTAGGAAGAATTATAAAGATTTTACAGTCAACTTGGAAGGACACAAAGCGAGTTTTGGTCTCTTAGAGGCCACATCTTTCAAGAAGTATCACTTTAAAGCAGGATTTGAACACCACAGGAAAAGAAAGCCACAATAATGTCAGACTCTTTCTTTTGATGTTCAATTCTGCCAAGGTGGTGCCATGTGTGCCTTGTAAACAATGGTAAAGGTAAACATTATGAGAAAGACTTATTTGTCTCCCTTAACAAAGAGATATATCTTTATGAAAAGTTTCTTGAGCATGCTGTCAAAAGTAAAATCACATTTTCATTTCATCTCAATGCAACTTCAGTGTTTCCCTTTTGTCTTTATTCAATCTTTCTAGTCTTTCTAACTGAAGTAATAAGACTTGGACCCATGTGATGCATAGTTTTCCTTTAATAATGAAAGCACATAAAATCTGTAAAATAAATTTATGTTAGTTTTAGAATAAAGGTTCATATATTGTAAAACATTTGAAAATCAATCTGTTAGATGTGCCACCAAATCTTAAACCTACAGGTTAGCTGAACAGCAACCTATAATTGCATTTTTTAGCTAAAGAATTGTTTTACCTTTGTTCTCATTATTTTGCGTCTGAGCTGGAATAAGAGTTCCATACTGACAGTAATTGTAGCACACTGTCAATAATACCATTGCTGAATCAAACATGAAGTACAAGTGTTTTATAAATGTAGCGAAACACTGAATTTGATCAGCAAGCTATGGGTGTATGTACTTGTCTTTGTATTTGTGTATATCTCTGTAGAAAGTGACGCTTTTTTGAAGGTTAAACACTGAATTTAGATCTTAACTATAATCCAAGCCTGACAATATAATTGTTTTGCTTAACTCTCGCCCCCACCTCTTGAGACACTTGCACTAAAGCCTTTTTTTGTCTTTAGGAGTTGCACTTCTTTTCCCCAATGTATTAAAGAGTCAGTGAGTTCCAAACAAAGATTTATCAGTTTTACTAAATGAGGCACATTTAGCTTTGTTTTCCTTGAGAGCTCATTCTCGGATTAATGATTTATTTCCATGTAGCATGTAGCAAGAAGTCACAAGCTTTAAGTGTAGCCAGGTTCAGATGAAACAAATTTGTGTGACTCATATGAGTCACTGACACTCAACTTTTAAGAGATGTACTAGGGGGGTAATCACAGTAATGGGTTGCCAAAAGAATTTGAAGCAGTTTCTTAATAACTGTTGATCTTAAGGACTTTCTTTTTAACTAAATCTCAACCACTGAGTCTTTGTTCATGTATGGTGTGTGCGTGAGTGTATGTGTGTGTGTGTGTGCGTGAGTGTGTGTGTGTGTGTGTGTGTGTGTGTGTGTGTGTGTGTGTGTGTGTGCGTGTGTGTGTGTGTGTGTGTGTGTGTGCGTTTGGATGTAGAATTGTGAGCAATGTTTATGTGTATGCAAGCATGCTGCTTCAGAAAACATGACAGCAGCCACTCTGACACTGTATGCTTTGCAATGGGAAATGGTCTGAATATCCACTAAACAACCACTCAACTCCCACGCACAAATTCACACACACACACGCACACACACACACACACACTGATCCAGCTGTGTAGTTTGGCTTTGTCACCGCTCTTGAACACCTTTTTCTTGCTCCCTTTGCTCTTCTTAGGATGCAGTTCTCCATTACAAGTGTGAGGTCATCTGGTGAATGAGTCAGAGAGGTGATAAGGAAAAACTAAAAAGAAAAAAAGGGGGGGGGGGGTGGACAGACCAGTTATAAAAGATAGCCATGGCAAATTACATCCACGTATAAACCACCATGAGTGCTTTACATAACGGGTTACTACATTCTCATAACATATTATGAATCATGCATTATGCAAATCTGTGTATCCGTGTCACAGAGGCAGCTCCAATCTCCTCCACATGTTGATATAATGTCTTGTAGTGTTCATACAATATGAGGTTACAAGGTGGAAGTTCTGTTCGTCTTTTGGACATTTAAAGTTGTAGAATTGCTTCTCCTCACGATATTTATCCTCAATTAAGCTACCTATATGCAGAAGTGGGCAGTATATCAATATTGTCTCAAATTATGGATATTGTGGTATTATGATCCAGTAAATATGTTGTCTTTTCTGGTTTTAAAGGCTAAATTTCAGTAAAATGATACATTTTACAGAACTCACTAGACTGTTCTTGCGATTTTTTTGTTTCCCTTTACCTGCTAATGATTATTAATCAAAAATCTCATTGTTTTGATATTTTGTGAAAGCATATTGTTTCAGTAGTGATATTTAGGTACATGCTAAAAAACGTTGTGATATGTATCATTTGTCTGTATTGTCTAACCCTATGTAACAACTACAACTTTAACCAACTTTGAGGAAAATGCCAAGAAATATAGAATGTGCATACCATTCAGCCATATTCTCTTTGGTGCACATTGCCTTACCCTACCAATACATTACTTTTATTATTTTACGCTGTAAATTAAAAATGTTGCAGATAGTTATTAAGGTCAATGAGTGCTGCATATCTAACCTTCACAAACAAGCTAAATCCTGTATCATTATCACTTTCATCATTCTAACAATAACACTGTTTTTAGGGATATTTAGGGACAAAATGTAAGCATCAAAGATTCTCAGATGGGCGTAAGGATCAATGTCTCTCTCTCTGATCCCTTTGTCTAAGCAGTGGATGCTTATGTGACAAAATTTGTGTTACAGCCATAGAATGTCAGTAGTCTGTTAAAATGAATTATTCCCCCTTCTTCAAACTAATGAGCCCTGTTTGTCTCTGCCTTCTTGTGCCCCACCTCTTTCTTTCCCCATAACCCTGCTCACCTACTTCCTGCTGTGTCCCTGACTCACCCCCTCCTCTCACTTTCTTGATTTAATCCCTCTTTCTAAATTTCACACCACCCTCTCTCCATTTTTACCCCCTGCCACTCATTCACCTTTCTCTCACCCTCTTTGTAACTCTCTTTCTTCATGTGTGACTTGGTACTGGACTCTTAACAGTGGGCAGCAGGCAGACCACCGCTCCAGCCTCTGTCACTGCGGCCGCAGCAGCGGTGGCTGCAGCCGCCGGCACCACCGCGGGGCTGGTGGAACAAGGTAGCGTGGTGGCTCACCCATGGCACACCACCCCCTTCTCCCCCTCACCCCCCCCGTGTACCTGTATACTACACTCAAATCTTCCTCTTCCTCTTCTTCTTTTGTCCCTCTTTCACATTCCTTTGCCTTCCCCTTCCCTCCTCCCTCAGCATGGTAACTCAGAGCATGATGGCTGACCACACTACTAGAACATCTCTCATTTGCTTTTTATCTGCAGCAATAGCTTGTTTCCATCCAACGTCGTAGCAGTTTTATTCAAACTTTTGATACGTCAAAATAACATGGAACTAAGGTTTGTGTTTTTCCATCCATTTTGTAACTGTAAAATAGAGATTTTATTGTGCTAAAAACACAGAAGAGTTTTTGCAAGTGTAAACGATTTTTGTTTTGGGTTGTTGGCCGTGTTTTCTGTTTTTATCAGAGGAAAGCAGTTGTTTAATACAGTACTTGATGAAAACACCATGTATGCAATGATGGTGACAGTAGGCTTGGCTTTTTGAAGTAAGTTTTAATAAAAAGTTATTTTGCCGTCAAGAAAAAGCCATAAATTTAAACCTATTTCCAAATTTATATGATAAATATGCCTCTGTTGCCATTTTGTGCAAATTTTCTTTACTGTCAAGTCTTCCTTTAAAGGCAAATAAATTAATGTTTGCTGCAATTGAGATTTTTTTTTTGTGAATATTTCAGTTTTTTCAGTACTTTCAGTATTTCAGTACTTAGATGGAAGCCCAGCTACTGCTTTTATGTCTCATGTCAGCACGTCTGTCACCTCTTGTCTGAGATCTAAGAAGGTGACTCCAGTGCCCGTCACTTCTCTTTCATCTCTGACCCATATTCATCTTAACATCTACATCTCTAGAAGCAGCCACTGAGCATGGCCTCGTCCCAACCAAAGCGCTGTCGTGTTTCCCTTTTTTTCCCTCTTTCCTCTCACTTTCATTCTCCCATCTCACCTCTGTTACATTAACAATATACTGTATGTCATTCCCTTTTCTGAACTCTGTCGATTTCCACATCCCTGGTACTTGTCTCTCATGTCACTCTGTTCTGTTCTACAACTCTACCACCATCACTTCCACTTTGCCTCTTTCCCTCACAATGTCATATCTCTCTTCCCCTCACTCCTCTTTCCTTCTATCTTCTTTTCTCTGTCTGTCAATGACACTGGAAAGTTCGCCCCTGTCACTTTCAAAGATGGAACTGCCCAAGAGCTGTCGGTGAATGCTGCATGGGGCACTGGACTGGTGCATGCGCTGCAACACATGGGGGTTTTGGTGCATGGTCAACACTGTGAAAGATGCAATGCTGGGCTGGTTCTCATAAAGTCAAAAACCTTTAAAACTATAAATATGTAAACATTCAATTTTATACACTGGAAACTAACTACAGTGATTCCTTTGTGTTGAGACAGACAGAAGGCAAATTTAAGTGATTTTTGCTATCGCAAGCACAGTCTGTTGAAACACGTGATATGACACAAATTTGCCTAGGGCAACAAATGACAAGAAGTGTCCGCACAAGGTGAAAATGTTTCAACTGGAGTGAAAAAGTCACATATCCCCAGGCTTTTTAAACACACAGAGACGAGGAAAAAGTGAGAAAGAATAACAGAAAGAATCAGGCTGTCAAATGAGTTTCAGGGTCAGTCAGAAACTGAGTCAAACAAACACACAGACGCACAGACACACTCCCACAAACACAGTAAGTTTGTCTGTTGCTTACTAGCTTACAGGTGTCACCTGTTTCCCCGGGTGAAATCTATCTGCTTATTTTCTGAACACACCAAGACACAAAAGCAAGTAGACACCATAGCAGCTGATGTTTCAAAAGTGTTAAATTGTATTAAAAGGCCACAAGTGGGCCCAAATAAGACTTGTAGAAACACTGACATGCTCTGGCTTTATCAGCAGGGAAAGGCTGACCTTATTAGCAAACAGTATCTTTTATGCACATTTATCCCCTAGAGTCTAAGCTCTGTCTGCGGGACAAATTTATATTTAATATTTATTTGCCTTTAGCAGTTGTCTGGTCAGTCATCTCTTGATAAAATTGTTTAGCAGAATACAATTGTAGTTATTTTTAAAAATGATACTATTTATCCGAAGGACATAAAGCTTAGAAACTGAGATGTAAGCTTAAAAACATCCCTTAGAGACCAACAGGTGACGAACTCACTGACATTTTGTTAAGTCTGTTTTTTTGTATTCTTAACACCACAGATATTTAAAAATTAAGTGCAAGAGCATTTTGATGAATGTGAAACTGACATAATGCTGCAAAAGACAAAAAGCTTCACATGACAGTCCAACGCTGAGCTAAGGTGACAGAAGTAGTGGTAGTGTCCTTGTTTCTGTGGACCACTAGGACCCTTCAGTCCTCTCTGTGTCCCTAAGCCTCCACTAGGCTCCTATCAAATATTTATAGTGGGCTGTCTCCCCCTATCAGCCTCACTCTGCCACGCTGGCTTAATGGAGGCCTTGTTCTATCTTGCATATTCATACACACTAATTCAATCACTATGTTCTAGACCTCTCCCTGTCTTTATGTGGGAGTAGAGTAAATGTATCTTTTTATGTGTCCTGGCCTTTTACATGCTTTGTGAGGAAGTTCTAATCGACCTTTGCACCTGAGTGGGTTCATTCAGTGGCTTGATTTCCACAAGGCTTTTTGTTTTTGGCTTGCGTGGTGAGCAATAAATCTTCAAGTGAATCCATGCCCATCTTTGCTTCGCTCTTACAGTGGTGCATCTTGCGTGTTTTTATCAAGCATTAATAGTGGTTTTTTTTGTTTTAATCTCTTCCTCCTCTTTCTCCTTGCTTCATGTGTAATTTGTGGCAAGGTAAGGAGCGCCCCTTGCTTCTCCACCTTCGGTTTGAATTAAGCTACCATTGATTTTTCAGGTTTCCACAGAGGTTTCCTCTTTCTCACTGGGATTTAAGTCTTTTTTAGAAACCTTCACACTGGGTTTTTTAGAAGATCCACTTCACCACTTTGACAGAATAATGGTGTTTGAAAAGAGCACAGTGAAATTCTCTTTTCACTTCCGCTCTTCTTCTCTGCTCTTGTTTTCATATCCTCTCCTCTTCTGCCAAGCCATCAGAGAATACAACAGAATGAACTTGACACAATTCTGACCCCATTTCTTCTCCTCAGTAACAACCAGCCTTTGGAAGGAGGGAGAACCGCACAACAATAAACTAACCACATTCATGCCACTCTCACAAAGCCCCTCATGTTGTAGTGCTTCTCTATCACTTCCTGTAGGTCCTTCTTTGACCGCTGAATATGCAGACCTCACTTTAAACAGGGGATGCTGTGTCACTAAGGCAGAAAAGTAAAAATAGCAAGCTAAGACAAAAGATGGTAGATGTATCCTACACACCCTCTCCCCCCCCCTCTCCATCACTGTCTCGTTTTTCAAATGACAGCTGCAGAAGTCCGCTTGAAAGGATGTGTTCTGTGGCTTAAAAAGACTGAGTCTGGGCTCGACTAGACATTGCACTGGACTCATTTTGATTGAACCTCTGTTCCTCCTAAGAAATCACTACCCAGTGGAAATTTTCATGGAATTCAGGCTTCTGTAGAAAATTCAATGTCTGGCTTGGAGGCTTGTTTGGAAAGGAAAGTGAGAAAATCAGAGAGGAGCTACGTCTCATGTTCTGAGAGAGAGGAAAGAGGGGGGAGAGAAAGATAGAAAAAAAAATCCCAGACCGCCAGAAATAGTGTTTTATGTAACGTGGCTGGCTGGCTGATGTGATTGCATCTGATTAGACTTGAAATTCCACTCAGCCCCTTAAAAAATCGCAGTAAGGATTACGTCAAAGGGAGTATTAGAAAGAGGAGGGTTCTGGGAGAGGACTGGCAGGTGATAGGCTCCAGTATTTTCCAAATTAATCTATTATTGTGTTCCTTATCATGTATCTATACTACTATAGAAACTCTAGTTTGTCAGATAGATTATCTATCATATAGAGTATAAACTAGCCTTTCTGCTTTACTTTAGCCTAGGTGACACATTTTACAAAGATTACTTTTAAAGTTATATAAACAACTATCAAAATTTACAATCTAACCAAATAATTAAAACGAAAATGCTTAAAAAGTAGAGTCTATCCCAAGTAAATCAGGGTCTGTGGTCATTTCTACCTCACAAACCCATGAGTTTCCTTTAATTCACTTACAGAAGAAAATATTTGAACTCTCTCCCTTCCAGGGGTGCATTAACAATCAGAGACACAGCCACAGAGAAAAAAAAGTTGGTTTTTTTTTTAGATGTGTACAATAGCCAAACAGTTAGTGATAAAATGGCAAATGCAAAACTCTTTACTCCCAGTGTGACAGAGATATTTTCCTGTATGTGTGTCTGAACTGTACACTACCAACAGGTCCCCCAGAGTATATATGGTTTCAACTTTTAACACTTTGAACCTACACACATTTGTTCATCCAATCTTGTCAACATCTGGTGTTTTGTTAGCATTTAATCCTCCGCCTTCATCCTCACAGACGCACCCACAGCCTCCACTGACACAACATCACAGAGCATTACTCTTAGTTTAGGGTCCCTCTGGGTGAACATGTATCTAACTAATGCAGTCAGACCACCTTGATATCTGTGCTTTAGCAGTGCAGTCATGGTGAATGCCCGGCGGAGTGTCTGCTGCACGCAGTTTCTACTGTTGTAAGGGATTATGGGTATTATGCCCATCAGAGGACTATGTGTACAGTATCATTCTTCCTCCCTTACCCTCCTCCCTCACCCCTCCCTCACCCCCTCCCTCATTACCCTTCATTAGAGAGCAGACTGGAGACTAATCCTCCTTAAGGCCCCAACAGAGTTCTTTAAGGCAGGGCTTATTGTTGGGTTTAGATGGCTGCCATGTGAGGCAGCCATCTTTGTTTTGGCTTCCTCAAGGCCGTGAGAGGACCATGTAATTATGTATTTCATATTTTTTTCTATTTCAGTTTTTATGCTAACAACAACATCTTTGTATTGTTGCAAGTCTCAAAGCGAGTATCAAGTATCAACCCTAAAGCATTTACCACTGTGTAGCTGGTCTCGAGACAAAAATTAAGAATAAATGTGGCGATGGGTATAAGCTTGAGAGAATGGATGTTTTGCATTTAGCACCACACACTCTGCAACGTAGGTTTGCCTTGCTGGATCTTTTTAAAGCCCTTACATCACTCTAAGGCTCCTATTTAGTTTACGGATCGTGTAAATGCATAATGAGCCTGACACACCCAGGCTGCTGTATTGATTGCAGGCACGAAGTTATATTTAGAAGGTGCCTTGGCTGCACAGCATCACAGAAGGAAAAGCATTAATGAAAGTACAACTTAATTGGAATTTAATGCTGCTTTTATGATCGAGCCTGGTTGTACTGAATGAGCAACAGATTGATCATTTACTCATATAATACATATTCCTAGTATTAAGTAGATTCAGGTTGGCAGGCTTGCCTTGCTGGATGAGTCACAGTGCTGAGATTGTAAAACACAGTTTAATTTTAAGCACTTTATCAACACAGTTCCTAGGTCCCCTTGTTCTTTCAGTCCGAGGTCACCTCAGCTGAGCCATTGCTTTATAAAAATACAACAAAGGTCTGTAAAGAACATTATTTGACAAAGTCAAAAGAATATAATGTCTCTAAAGTAGGTTAAAAATGAGGTACATATTGTGAATCACTAAAAAAGTCATCACTGTTCTCCTTTACTTTTCCTTGTTTCCTCCTCTGACTGGTTGTTTTCCCTGTGTTTGTCATTGCAGCAGCTAAGACCTTGCTCAACAAAAAGGCAGATGTCAAGGTAAGGTTCATCATGTCTTCCTCCCACCTCTCTGCCTTCACTCCCTTTGACTATCCCTTTCTTAATTTTCCCAAAATAGAAACTCTGCCTCTTCTTTCTCTTTCCAATCTCTCTGCTTCACTATTTGCTTCTTTCCCTATCTGGCTAATCTCACTTCCACTCCAGCTCTTGTCCCTGTTTTTAAATTAAGGTGTGTGTTATCAATTTGTTTCGCGTCCTTTATGTCATGATCACATTGGGTGTGTTATTTCTTGTGACTTATGATAAGACTGGTTTGTGTCCATATTAGGGCTGCTGGATTTTTCTGTTCAGGTTGGCACATCGTCTTGGGTGTATAAAGTAGAAATATTCACATTTTTTAGTGAAAAACCACAGTCCTACTCTGGATACATATCTGAATATTTGTCTGTGAACATCTTTGTGTTTGCGCTTTTGTCTGCATACGCATGTGTTAGCCTTTGGTTGCCTTGCAGAGCACAAGCCTCATGTAGCACATCCTTTTGAAAGCATCCTTTATTATAATTTGCTATTATTCAGCTCATTGCCACCTCTCCATCTCCATTATTAAATATAACCATCTGTTAGCCCTCCCCATTTGCTTTTCATCACTTCCTCTGCTTCTCATCCCTCCATTTCTGTCTCTTCCCCCTCTTTCAGTACTTCCTCTTCCTGCTCACCCCATCTGGTCTTTAACCCCTGTTCATCCTTTAATGAAGATCTCTCACAATCCCACACTCACACATGCACACGCTGCAGTAGCGCATCCCACACAAAACTTCCATGAATGTGTCTGTGTGGTCATGCATGATATTGTGCGACCAAGCTGGGAACACGGCGTTCATGCAAACAAATGTGTTTGCTTCTCAGCATTGTTCAATATGTTAAGCAGAGCTCTGCGCGAATACACATGGACATACAGCAGTGTTTTTGTGTACGTGTAAAATGTTGCCCCATGTGTGAGTTCATCACATTTGTTTGTCAGTTTGAAACAAAAATTAAAGTGCAGTTGGGGGTGTGAGCATGCTTGCACATTGAGAGTGTTTGTAAGCGTGAGTGTCCGCATGTGTGGTTTGCTTATGTGCATGTGCAGCAGTGCGTGCGCGCACATGGCCCCCCCCTCCCTATTCTCCCTGCTTAGTCGGTTCAGCAGGGAATGTGACTCTGGTTCCAGGAATAGCTGCTAGTCTGGACCCTGGAAACTCAGACGACAGAAATAGACGCTTACTTCCACTGTGGCGCACTTATTGCCTAGCAACAGGCTCCCCACACACTCGCCCCAAACCCTCTCTGAAGGCATCTTCTTAGTTTGCTACCGTCCCTGCTCTTCCCCCTTCCCTTCGTCTTATCTTATCTCTTCTCTCTTTCTTCCAAATGTCCATTTTGTTCTCTTTTGCGACTCTCTTCCCTGCCTTGCCTCTTTTTGTCTTCTCCCGCTGGTTCATCAGTGCATAATAGCACCTGACTTTTTTCAGCTGTAGCAATTGCTAAGCTCAAGCAGGAAGTCTCTCCCTCTCTGGCACTAACCACACATCATCATCAGCCTCCTCAGCTGCCAGCCTCTTTTCCTTAAACCACTCCATTCAGCATTTCATGCAGCGTTGTTATAGTGGTAACACACTGTCCATTCTTTCTGTTTCTACAAGTTTTTACATGAAAGCATTTTTATGCATTGGCAAGATGGATGGATAAACTGAAAACAGACTGCAATGCAAAATCCTACAGATTTGACCTGAATTCACAATAATGTAAAATTCAACTTGGCATTTCTCCAATGATTTTGTTTGTTTAATTTCACACATGTCCCCAAATTATCGTGCTTATGATTTATGAATGCATAATTGCTTCATGTAAAACCTTAACAAGTATTGGGCCAGAAGTGATTTTAAATTTAAAATGAGTTCTGGGAGAACACTTCTGTGTTCCGACTGAATAAATTTTGCATTTCCTTGTCCTTCTGTTCTATTAGACCTCCATCTTCCTCCTTGTTGCTACAGATGTTCTTAATTTGTTGACAGAAGAACAGTGGGTCACAGTTTTGCAATCTTAATAACTTTTCTGTGATCTTCTTCCCACTCTTTTGTCCTCCTTATGTCCTGATGACTTCTATTTAACTTAACACCACGCCTTCTTGTGGGCTTGCACCTCCCTTCTTTCACATTAACACTTGGAAATCTTATCGCTATGAGGGGAAACACTCGCTTTCCCTCTGCTTTTTCCAAGCTGTTAAGAAAGAATCTCACCGTGTTCTTATTCAGGATTTTAAGTTGCATTGTCATTGCGGAGTGTACAAGTTTCGGTTTTACAAGTTCTCTGTTGCACTTTGTACCAGTGCATTCACTTCTTGTCATTGGTTACTTTATCTCCCTCCCCCCTTTCTTCTACCATCAATCCATCCATCCATTCGTCAATTTATCCATCCATCCATCAATCGCCTGAGGACAGAAACGCAAGTCCAGCTCTACTGTCCAGTATATGGTGAGCATGCTATTTATGCAGTTGCCCTGTGACTCCTTTGTTTGCTCCCTCTCTCCACTTGTCAACTCCAGTATTTGTTTTATCCTCATTTCTTTATCTGTGACACAGTGGTGCACAATTCATGAAGTATTTCTTATTCAAACTACAGTCATGTGTCATGCAGGCATTTCTTTAGAATAAAGCTGTGGTCCAAAGGAAATGAGTCTTTTTATATGCAGCAGCAGTAGTCATTTATTAGGAATTGAGGAAAGTGAGGGGAAAAAACCTAGCAGTGGTGGCTACGAAAAAAAAAAACATACTCAGAAAGTTATTCTTTAGTGCCAGGCAGAAGTTACAGCCTTGGCCTTTCGCACAGAGCACTGCCATAGGACAAATTCTGACTTATTCTGAAAACGTAATAGAGGCAGGATGTTTTAGTTCCATCGGCGTCACTCCTGGGATGCTGCTCCAGATCTGTCAGGGGCACAGTGTTAGAAATAGAGGCAGCCCCTGTACTTGTAGTTTCAACACAGAACTCTTTGGTCTTACAAGTCATTGCACATACTTCAGACAAAAAATAGGAATAAAAGAGCAAGTAGGCGGTGGCATACTTGCTCCTGACACCACGTCTGTACACTAAATACAGCACCTGATTCTTTATTCAAAAAATGAATTTAAGCAGCAATACATTGTTTTATCAGGTAAGTGAATAATGAGATTTTGACCCCTCTTTTCTGCCTTGGGGCACTCTTTTCCCTCTTTCATGGCTAGTTCCTTGATACCACATGTTCATCATCCCTTCATCTTCTGCACCTTTCCCCTCTTTGTTCTCCATGTGCACTTCCTTATTTGCCCATGTGAGGAACAGCCTGTGAATTTTTACCCACTTTCTCCTTCTTTGTTCCCGATAACTTCTTAGAATTATGTTGATTGTGAAGATGTCTGATTTCTTCTCTTCATTTTTCCTCTGGTGTGCAGGCTTAATTACCATCACCATGGTGTTTGGCTCTCATAATCACAAAGATGTTTTTAGATGTTTAGCTTTGCACATCACCAGTTGTCTCCACCGCTGGCAAAGCTTCGGTCAGGACTGCTCTTATAACTGCTATCCAGGAGTACAAGGGGCTTTCTCTCCACAGACATTCATGACACAAAAGCTGAGGCCCTGAATTGATGCTGCAAACATGCTTTGACTATGACATCTCACCCGCTAATCGTTACTTTGATGAGGAATACATTTCCTGTTGCTTCGCAGAGGCAGCGGAGTGATGGCTGAAGGCGGCTGTGGTTGGTTTCATGTGCTTGAGTGTGGATGTGAGATGGGGCACGGGTGTGTGTGTGTGATATGTCTATATGTCAGCTTATTGTCAGCTCACACCATCTTTTATTTTCATGGCCATGTTGTGTGTATGCATTGTGTTGTGTGTTTGCACTTGTGTTTGCTGATGTGTGAACTCTCTTTTTCTTGTCTTCTCTCCTCTCCTGCCCTCTCTTCTTTTTGAGTAAGCCCAGAGGCTTATAGAGTTCATAGTTGTATTATGGTAAATATATATGTGCACCTATACAAACACACCAACACACACACACCCACACCCACACACACACACACACACACACTTCCTGCTTTAAAAGATAAATGTTGTGAAGTTATTCATTTTAATTTTCTGCTCCTTTTTAAAATCTGCCTTTTTAAAATTGAGGAAAAATGCCTGTGCTAGATTAGCATAACTGCTAGGTTAAGTCTCTCACCTCTTAGGCAGTTTTCATCCCCATTTCTGCCTAAATTCATACCCCAAGAGGGCTTAATAGGGACTTAAATAGTGCATGATTTTTCTTGACCTCTATCACTAACTAGAAGGACTTGCTTAAAAATAACAATGCCACAAGATTTATGCAACTTAAGATGACTTATTAGAGTGAGTGTTTCTTTTTTTTGGTCCTCCACACCCAGGACTCAGCCTCATTCAGCAATTTTCAGTTAAAATTTTCCCAAATTAGGTTACAAATATTGTTATGTAGATTCAATGCAAATCTTGGCCACTCTCTCATGTGTGGTCTTCAAAGAAGCATTTGATCGTGGCTTATAAAGGTGATTCATTGTGGCCAAATGGCACAGTTGAATTGTCATAATTAGGACTCCTGAGCAGCAGACATTGCCAGTGACAGTGACAGTGATGACGTCACACAGTGCCAGCTGCCCCTTCATGTCCCCTCTCAAACTTGAAAACAGATGTTTAAAATAACCCTTTCAACCGTTAATAAAGCTTTAGCACCACAATTTTCCACCTCTTAATTTTACATTTTCTATTACAGACATTGCAAGTTTAGGGTGAAATCTTAAAGTCTTCACTGAAGCTCAGACCCTGAATCCACAGTACAGTATAGGGCAGCTACACCAAAAATGGAACAAACACAAAACAAACAAACATACATAAACATGCTGATTTAATTTTTTTGACAATGTGATTCACTTAATCACAGTGGAGGCGGCTGACTCTAAACTTAAGGGATAGGAAAAAACATGGATGGTTATGAGAGGCAAAAGTTTTTTATCCAGTTTTGAGGACTTTGAGCAGGACAAAAAAACCTTCTGTATTGCAGTGTATTACAGTTGTTGAATTTTCTGACAACAAAGTTCAAATCATTTCATAATAAACCGAAACAAATCTCTTCTTAAACCTGGTTTTAATTCTAACTGAAAAATGACGATAAACCAAAATGGTCACAAATGCCAGCTTGGAACCTCCTCCTACAAGGATAGGAGTGCAAAGATACAAAACTTACTCACACACACACAAACACACACACACACACACACATACGTACGCATGGACACGCACTCACACACCCAGCTCTTGCTGTTGTTAACACTCTTGTTGTGTCTTTTCCCTTTCCCCTCCTCTCCTTTCCTGCACAGCCCCAGACAAACAGCACCAAAAACAGCATAGTCACCAGCCCCAAAGGAAACATCCCTTCACCTGCTCTGGTATTTACCTCGTAACACCCCCTATCCCAACCACCCCCCACCACCCCCTTCCCTCACTTCAGCTGTGTTTGTGTTGTGTGTGTGTCCGTGTATCCCACAACCTGTCTCTCCATCAGTTCCACTCCCTTCACCCCGCCCCACTCCCCTACTCTTCTACCTTTGTCTGTTTTTCCTCTCTTGTCTGGATTATGGTTGATCTTTGCTTAGCTGCTGTGTTGGCCACAGCAGCTGGGAAGGTCTTAAACCAGCAGGTGGTGTCAGGAAACATTTTCCCCAGCGCTGGTGGGGATGTCATGTGACTTGAACTCAGGTTGATATTGTGCTGCCATGCCATTTTCTCTGTTGGAGAAAGTTTGCCAGAGATGAACAGACAGCCAATGCCTGCCGGGGTTGTCAGTTTGATTTACCCCCTCCTTCCTGTTTTTGCCTCTGTGGAGAAGCGACTCCCCACTGCTTGAGCATCAAAGTCCAAAGGTCTACAGATTGTCCTTCCAGCTAAACAGCACTCCAGCTGATTTCAGATAGCAATTCCTCCTCCTCTGTTGATGGTGTAAAAATCCACGAAATCGGCTGGAATAAAAATGTGAATGTTGTGCTTTTGGCACAGGGTCACATGAACCCTTATACCTTTACTTGGCATCAGGCCTCTAGGAGAGATAAACAAGTTAATTCTGTTCACTGGGTGGCCCTCTTCTTGGTCTGTGTGGATATACACGATTGGTAAACATGAGAACTGAAGCAACAGTTACTTAAAGCAGTTATCGTAAGTTCAGCCCACATTACACCTTTTGCATTTAAAAAGGCAGCACAATAAGTTCAAACTGCAAACACCTTAATTGTTTATATTAGTCAAAAGTCCTACCAGAATAACTGTAGCTGTCAGACACCTGCTAAATTTAGGTAACATCAGATATAATTTTTACCACACACGTCATGTTGACCCAGTTTCCTTTCAAAAAAGTGAGAGCAAAAGCACTGGCGGTGAAATCCCTCCATGCTGCATACAGTTCACATCATCACAGTAATCAGTTGGAAAGATTTTCTTATCCTTAAAAATAAGACCCTCCATCCTCACTCTGTTTTATATGACTAGAGCTATCTACAGTGTTGTGTGAGGGTTCTGCTCATTAGTGAGGGTGAAGTGCCACAGGAGGTGACAGTTTTCTGGCATGTGCTCTTTTTAAAATTGTTTTGCCTGTCAGAGCTGCTGGCTCCTGGCAACTCTCTTTCATTTACAGTAAATATTAAATTAAATTAACATGTTGATGTCATAAGTCAGCTTTTTTTCTGACGCCATCATTACTTTTAAAGCATAGAAAGAAATTCTGTATAAGAATGCGATAATGTAAAATAATGGCTTTATATCTAGCACTTTATGTCTTTATACCTAATACACTCTTTTAAACATCAACATTGTGCCATTGTTAAAAAAAAAAAACTAGAAGACAGGTGTGGAGAGGAGGATGGTAAGCTCTTTCACACATATGTGAGTAATGTACTGTGGAATTTTTTTGACCATCAGCAACAACCCAAACCTGTTGCATCTCTCCTGAAACACTTTTTTTCTGTAAGCAAATGTGTTGACATTAATCATTAATCATTGTAGTTGTTTTCCAGCAAAGAGGTGCATTTGCGAATAAATAAGAGCACAGTGTTTCTGAAACTGTTTTATTAAGCCAAGGCCAGTAGCCACTCTCAATCATAAATTGCTGGCAACCGATTCTTAGATGCCACACTAATGATCTCACCAACTTAGATGTGCAACACAGCTGAGAACTTGGGCAAGTTTAAGTTTGCTGCATGAAAATGCTACACTCCAAATATAACTTTGTCAAACTGGCTATACAAAGCTCTAAGACCTAACCATGTAATGATAATATAAAATTTCTAAGCTGTTGGACTGTGAGTCACAGTAATTCAGTCACTGCCCCGCCCCACATTGGTGCTGTATTTAACTCACACTAGGCTAACCTCAGCTTGACACAGAGATAAGAACTAATAGTAGAAGTCAAAATGACAAGCACACTGCCATTTACACCAATAAACCAACTGGTGCAGCTGTATGACTGTAATTTTCTTATATGCAGTTTTTTCTTCAATGAGTGTGCAAGTTATGTTAGCCTAAGCCTCAGCCCACTGTTTGCACATGTGCCAACATCCTGTCAGAAGCCCTCAATGGGCAGTTTTTGTTCATATGCTCAAGAGTGTGAATGGAAATGTTTGCTCAGCCACAGAGCAGAAAATCTTTTTTTTTTTCGGATCTTTAAAAGGAATAGAGAGTGGGAGGGCTGCTGTGATCTCCGTGCTGTTACTAAGGACTTTAGCTTGTTGTTTAGCCCCCTGGTATACTGACTCCTTCAACACAGAGCTGCCGGGTCATGTAGAGACACCTCATGCCTTTACTTACATGACCTTCATTTTCTAACTTGGGAATTATAAACATATTTAAAACAATATGTGGCCTTGCTGTATTTACATATTACAAAAGACCATCTTAATTGTTTTATTTAACTAAGCCGTGTTAACAAACCATCCATGAGAAGTAGTTTGTCAGGTCATTGGCGATGTGTAACAGTAAAACCCTTCCCCATCTGAAGATGTGACGCCATCATCACCTCCTCCCCTCCCTCTAATCTGCAAACCTCAGGTACTTTGTACTCGCTTATCGTCATCTCCCAAGTTGCCAATGGTGCTTGTTGCCCTGGGTGACGGTCGCCCTGACAACATTGCCATCACCACAAGGGAGAAAACTGATGATTGGTCATCACAGAGGTGTCACTTCCTGGGGGGATGGGGGTGAGCGTTGTGGCGAATATGGGGAGCGATGGTGGGTTTTGATTTCCTGTACATCAAATTACAGTTGCAAGCAGACTGTGGAGAGGTGTAGGAAAAGGTGAAAATTTATTTGTCTCCACTCTGATCCATCAGCAGTCAGTGCCTGCTGTATATTGGGTGGCAAAATGGCCAAACTGTTGGGTTTCTAAGCCACAAACATCGAGTGCTATTGTTTAAAAAGGACCCACTTACTGTGCTAAAAATGTAACATAGTAACTTTCTGCAGAAAAGGCAAAAAAAGTGCATACATTATAACGCACAATGCAAGAAGGAAAACTTACTGTGCTCTGAGAACTTAGATCAAAGTGCAAAAAAGTTTAGATGGGGTTAGGAGATGTAAAAAGTGACAAAAAAAAAGGGTAAACATAAGGCTGATTTCACATCAAATTTCTTAAGAAAGCTGTGCCTAAAATGATGCCAGAGTCTACCCAGCAGTGCTTGCCTTTTCTGTTGAGACGAGTGTGAAGGAACAGATTGACCTGTTTTCATCTCCCGGGTCATCTCTGTGTTTTTTGTTGAGTTTGCCCATGCCTTGTTAGATGTTGAGGCTCATGTTTATAGCTGATTTTCACCTAATTGCATTTTTCAAATTTCTTGTCTCTGCACATGTTGTCATCAGTTTAGAATTATGCACAGAAGGGCAGCGCAGACATACAAAGCATCTGTTTCAGAAACACCCTGACAAGTTAAGGTTAAAAACCCCCACAATTTTCAGCGAAACTCTATGCTGTCCCTTCTCCAAGGGTGTGCATTGCTGTACTGTCTGACTGTGTGAGAGAGAGCGAGAGAAATTGTGTGAGTACTGATGTGCTGAAGTCATGACGGACACTTCACCCTAAGTTTCTGTACTTTCTTTGTTGTGTGTGTGTGTGTGTGTGTGTGTGCTGCATGTGCAGAGAACAGAACTGACTCCAAATTATGGTTTTCAGCTCATCCGCCCACTCACTTCGCTTGGGAGGATTCTTCCCTCTCTCCTCTGTCAACCTTAACAAGCACTTTCTTTCCATCCAACGCTCATATCACTCTCCTCTTGCCTCATCATCCATTTTTTCACACTTTGTCCATCTCTGTCTACTTTTATGTCACAATCTTCTCTCTGTTCCCTCCCTCTCTCCACCTCTGTCTGTCCTCTCTCTCGCTTATTTTATGTTCCTCCATTCCCTCCTCCTCCTCTTCCTCCAGGAACCTCAGACAACCGTCATCCATAATCCAGTGGACGGGACGAAGGTATACGTCATTCCCCGGTCCTAGCCTATTCTTTATCCTCTTTGTCATTCTCCTCCTCTTCCTCATCTTCTCCTGCCCTTTGATCCTTCTTTTCATCATGCATCTGTGTGAGCGCAGCATGGAATTGGTTTACTTATGCGTATGTCTGTGTGTTGCTAGGGACTAAACTCCTCTAAGAAATATTAAATATTGTAAAGGACAGAACAGATTGGGTTGGATAGCAAGCTTTTTTTTTCTTGCCACACTGAGCAGCGACCAATGCTACACTCCCTACATTATCAATAAACCACAGTATGTAAGTCGGGCCAGAGGTAATATCACTAGAATGATAAATCAAGGGAAAGTCTTAAAAGGACTCAAGGGCTTGGGGCTCATATTAGAGACCTTGCCTTTGCTCTGCATCTCTGTTCAGGCAAAGCATTGTGCAGCATAATGAGCAGTATTGCTCATGATGTTGAAACATAACATGAAAAAAGATGTTTTACCAGATCAAAGAATCTAAATTGTAGTTGTCAGAGCTTTGATGCAGTAATAAAGCAGTGACAATGCATCTACAGCAGATATGCAGGAGTGGGTGCTGTGTGTAGACGTAGACAAGTTATAGTTGTCGTGTTTGACTTCGCTACAGTGCAGTAGCCGTAGACATCTAGCAAGAGCAGGAAAGACATGGCTTTTTACCTTAGTCCTAGACAACAATCAGTTAAAGGGCAATTCTATCAGCGAAGATGTAGACTATTGGAACAATCATTTTCTACATCATGGTATGATAATGAAACCACATTTAATGTATTTAGAGAAGGAAACACTCCTGCGTTTGTGCAATAAAGCAGTTTTATTGTTACTGCAGTCAAATTGTATTTCTGGCTCATATAAGCTTGCCGAGGGATTAGCTCAGTCAGATCCCAGCAAATTTGTACAGAGACTGTCAGACCCAAAAGGAGGACTGCCATTTCACCTATCCCCAGGTGATCCTGCCTGCATTAGGTAACCCTTTTCTGGTTGTATAAGAGACCAGTTTGACTGAAATTGATCATTGTTATTGGGAAAAAAAGATACATACTCAGTTTATAACCAACTAATCAACAACATTTTTAAGGAGGTAAATGACTGATAAAATGTAGCAGTCAAGGATGTCCTAGCATGAACCTGCATGACTTTGCAGTGAGATCCCTTCCTCATAAGTATGACAAAACATTTATTGTGCCTGTGTGTGTTAACCCTCTGTGTTTGCTCAAGTTGTTTTTGTTGAGTTGTAAAGCACATTGCTAAAGGAAAACATGACTTTGTTTCAAAGCCGGATGAAGGTTTAGCATCACAACAGAGTGACTTTTGCATCAGATTTTAGGTCAAACCACAGAAACAAGTGGATGGTTTGTGTATAATAGCAGGTCTTTAAGAGTCCACAGAGACACAAGAATACTGCCTCATTGCAACTTTTTTTTTTTACCAGGCTGGTTTCAAGCAGCTTACCAGACATTAAGGACACTTGCTCACTTTGTCTGGTCCATCTGGTTGCATGAGAACAAATAATTTTAACTTTTCTGAGCCTTAATGATAACCTTGTTCAGGAAACAAGCCAAAACATGGGGTTTTTTTATGAGTGAAGCTAGCAGTCAATAGTTGGACATAGAGTTGAACTTAGAGTCAGGACTAATAGGTACAGTAATGGGTCAAATGTCTGTAAAAATGGACTGAGAAATTAATGTAGTATAAACATTAGCAAGGGGTATCATTGCACAAATAGGTGGAATATATTTATGCAGGTAATACTTGCCATGTCTGTAATGTGGCAGAAGGAAATAATAAATAAGATTAAAATGTCAAGAATAAAACACCTCTATGACTCAGACCAGAGAAAACAAAGTGTACGTGTGATAACACTTTTAGTGATGTTTTCGGGTATTTGATAATGCTTGCCACAACTCCCTTCCTTACACATGCACACACTTTTTCCTCTTCCTCCGTTCGTTCTCTCCACAGGTCACCAGCTGCTCTTTAGAAGGCTATGAAACCTTTTTTGTACACTGTGCTCGTGACGATGCTCGTGTATGTGTGTACTTCTAATGAGGTCACAGAGTCTCTCAACTCTCCGCTACATGCAGGGGAATTTAGGTCCATTTAATCTGCTAATTGGAAACCAGAAAGCTAACATCTCCTCTGGCGACAGCCTGAGAAGAGAAAGACAGGCAGGCAGACAGAAAGGTAGATGGTCTGATTGCACGATGTGGATGTGGAGCCCTGAGTTAGAGACAAGAAATCGGCCTTTGAGAATCCATTCAGCCTGCTTAAAGTAGATGGATGGAGCACTGCTTATTGAGTTACTGTCAGTTTCAGCAAGAGACAAGGGTCCCCTGTGGAGGAAAGATGTCATTTGTCCACATTGTGTGATGCGCACACACACACTCTCTCTAAGGATGAAGCCTGGAAAGCTTTTCACAAAGTAAATAAAGAAAAAAGAAGTTTGAGGCCAAGAGCAAAGGAGTCACACATGGAATGACTCCTGACACTATGGCATATTGGATACCTTGGCTGGTTTGCTGGCACGGTTTCACTTTGTTTGCAAAGATTGGATGATTATGACCCATTAACACATTAACAGCACTGAAAGATATTGGGACTTTGTCCTTTGTTTGGCATCTGTTTATAATATATAATTTAATCTGCATTAATTGTCCTTGATATTTGGTGCTCTGTAATCAGTTTGTTTTGTGAAGACTCTGACATGGCAACACAGGAATATACCCCCTGCTGGCTTGTGTTCTGATTATGTTAATCAAGTCTCTTTACCACTCTCTGGATGTGTATCTTCATGTTTATTCAGCACGAATGTGTGTGGGTTTTTATGTCTGAACCCAAAGTGACTGTCTTTCTCTAACCTCCAGGAATCATCAGACAGCAGCAACACCACTGTGGAGGATGAAGATGTGAAAGGTAAGACTGCCACCCTTAGACATGCCAGGTCCTTAAGCTCAAAAAGGTCAAGTACCGCACTGCAAGTGCAAGTGCGAGGCCAGATAGTCAGTGAATGACTGAGCCTCCACCTGGAGATAGCTTTCATGATTGTAACTATCACATAAAGAGAGTCATTTATGTAAGCATTAAAAACAAGTTTAGGACAATCAGCACACTCCATTAGAAAGTAGTAAAGATTTAGTCGATTGCTTTTGAGCTGTTCTCTGGTTTATTAAGTTCAGCTTTGTAATGGGGATTGTGGCATCCTTAAATTACACAATGAATTCTTGGTCATTGTTTTGATACTGACCTGATTATTGGGCCTAAAAGGATCATTTAAAAATTGGGCACAGTTGTACAATTTTTAAAAGATAACAGTCAAACATTCTGGCAATTTCCTCACAACTGGTACTTTGCATGATCTTCTTGTATATTACAGGGTGATATCGTTAGCCTCCTGGTGGTAGTTTGATGCCAACTGTAAATTGCTTCGCTTCTGGCTTTGTTTAGTTGTGGCTGATTAGGGATGGCTTTTATCTCTGAGATGTGCTCTGTTTTCTAAAAGAAAACATTTGTGTCAATGTGAATCATGACCACTTTTTTAGGGCTTACAGGTGTAATGTAAAACTGAGAGTGGCTTAAGGATTTCTTATTTTAAAAATGAGTTAATCTTCGAACAGCTGATGCTGCAAAGTGAGGGATTGTTACATTTAAAATGTGATTTATATACACACTTCATGAGTTGTGTGGATTGTGGAGTTGCGTGTCCAACTCAGTCACCCAGTCGTTAACTGGCTGACCTCTTACTGACCCCTCATGGAGCCTGGCTGTATTGCTTCCTTCTGCTGCTTTTTCAAAAAGACTGAAGAAGCATACGCACATGTGTGTATGTTCATGTGTTCTTACTTGGTAGGTAAGAGAGGGGCTTTGAAATGTTAGAGGCTTTATGCTGACTGCTGACTTAAATCTTAATACAAAGAAACACACCTCTGAAACACTGAGTGGGGTGCTTTGTGTACTTTTGTGTGCTTTGTGAGTGTGTGTATATTTTGCCTATGGCTAGAATTGTGAAATGACCGTCTCGGTGACACATGTCACACATAACAGGAAAGAAATTCATAAAGTTCTTTTGGGTGTTTTGTGCCTTTTTTGCCCACAGTGAGTGTGACTGAATTGTAATTTTTGGGTGTTTTTGTGTGTGTGTATACATGGGTTCTGCCTCTTTTTATCAGTGCCAACACACTTGAATACCCCTGTTTCTCACATCCGTGCAGAATACAATGCGTCTAAATCGGGTCATGAATGTATCATTTCGGTGCCAGGCATACAGAACAGAATGTGCGCTTCCATCTCCTCCTCCTCCCTATAGAGGCTTTGCTGCCATGTCACAGATTCCCTAGCAACCATGGCAGAGCCACCATGTAGGACTGTGAGGAAAAATTAACCAGTGTCTGAAAGAGGACTATAATTATCAAGTACAATCCTGATTATAAAAAGTTGGGATGCTGTGTAAAACATAAATGAAACAAATGTGATTGTGATTATTTGCTTATCTTTTTTTTTAAATGGACTCGATTGAAAACAAGACAGACAATGTATCTTACATTGCACCTGATCAACTTTGTTCATTTAAATATGTGCTTGTTCTAAATTTAATGCAAACAATATGTTTCTAATAAGTTGGGACTTGAGCAACTAAAGTTTGAGAAAATTGTGGTATGCTCCAAAAACATTTGCTTGGATCATTCCACAGGTAAACAGGTTCATCGGTGACAGATGAAAGCATCATTTTATGCTATGAAAGTGGCATCCTGAAAAACTTGTTCACAAGCAAAGAAAGGGGGAGATTCACCACTTTGCTTCACTTTTTTTTTTTTTTGCAAATATTTGAATTCTTCTCTTCTTTTTTCTTTTTTCTTTTAAACAGCTTCAAAACTTTTTGGAATCTTACTTAGGTGAAAGTACACATTATTTGACTGGTACCAGGCTTAATTTGAAAGCAAAACACCTTGTTTAAAAATCTCCTTTAATGAAATTCAAACCTCCTCCTGAAATGTGCCACAAGTAAACATAACTGAGGCACTTTCTCATCTAAACACCTGAAAGGATGAAGTTCATGCAAGTTGACTTAATCAGTTCTCAAGGTCACAACTTTTCTCAACAATCTCAAGAACACAATAAATCTACCCAACTCCAGTATCTGGAATCAATATATTTCATAACAGCTGAAAGTATGATGACCAGGTGAGAAAATGGGAAGAAATTAGTAGAAAAGTAGTCTCAGCCAGAGTAGGACATTTCTTAAATGTTCAAGATTTGGTTAAGATTTTTTTAATACTGTTCTAGACTTTTAACTCTCTTTGGCACTGGTCTCTTTGGGTCAAATCTTTATTTCAGAGTAGAAAAAGAAACATTTGAACATTGGCTTCATTCAGTAGCATACCAGCTAATAGAGTAAAAAGTAACAGTTTCAGTGGCTGATTTAATTATTTAAAGGGAAGGGATGTTGTAACATTGCCCCCTTGTGTACGTTTTTTCCAAATTTGTATTTGTAATATTTTAATTTGACAGTTTTGTGAAGCCTGCAAAAAATATTTTACCAACAGAAATGGAAATGGGGTCAGCCAAAAAGGGCATTATATCCTTTGAAAATCCCTTTGACTTTTTTTTTATCTTACTGTACACGGCGTAAATACTTTGATAAATATCCTCCCCCTGCCCATTTCTTTTCCTTCCAAGGTCCAAAATTGGAGCCCCACCATGCCACCCCTCTGGCAGGAGTGGAGAGGGCAAAGCCACCTTGGGAGGGGGGTCGGGGCTAAAGGGGGAGGTGTCTAAATTTAGCTCTGTTAGCAGGAAATGTAGACCACTGCCCAGTGAGGCGTTAAAAACACACCACTCTGCTAGCGCCACCCTTAGATAGCATTAGTCTCCCATAGCTGTTCAAGACTTTTAAGATACCATCCGGCAGATAGCACGGTTAGCACCAGAGTAAAACTACAAGAGCCAGGTGAGTGCGGGAGAAAGGAGAGCCGTGTCTGGGTGGGATAGTTTGTGTCATGTTGGCCTTTGGAGGATCTTGTCAGTTCAGTGTGTGCTGGACAGCTGGTTTGCAACCCAACACCTGTGCTGGCGTTTGGAGCATCCGAACACATATCTGCTTTGTTACTCTCAATACTTTTATAGTTGTGTGTGTAATAGACGCTGTTTTCTGAGGGCTGCTTCTTGGATATTTACAGATTTGTCATAATGGTGATCATTTTGACCGCTAGGATTTATGGGATTACCTCCTGTTAAATCGCAAATCCTGAAGTTCTACATTTTGCAGCATCGATGTAATTAAGTGCTAATTGCTGGGATGTTTCTGCACTGCACCTCCGAGGGATCATCTGTCAGTCAAACAGTGCAGGCTTTACTGTGACATCTTTTTTTTTTTCCTGGGATTTCCTGTTGATTATGTTTGCGTTTTATGGCTTCCACTTTTAGCTGAGAGTGGGAAAATTGACAAACACTGATGCAAATGTCCTGGATTGTTTGTGTGGGTTTATGAATTTCATTTGATGACATTTGAGATTGCAGTCTTACCTCCTGCAATGTGACATTGTGGCAGGAATTCCAATATTTTTCTCCTCTCTTTTCTCTCCTGCCAGTCTCGTGCTGTGCCCAACTGTAATGCCTCCCTTCTCCCTATTTGTCAATGAGTGTTAATGTGTTGCATTTCCCTCTGTGCCAGCTGATTAAACAGATGAGTGGTGATGAGTAACATCAAACTGTCTCTCATTATCATGGCCATCACCGTTGTCATCATCCATCCTCTGCTCACTGAGAACACTCCCATTAAAGCCTTAGCAAAACCTCACATATAATTGTAAATCCTGCTTTTATGGAGTCATTAACTTGGATAATGAGGAAAATGTCTCTTTTTTTCCAATGACATCTGGTGACAGAGAAGAATCAGTGAAACGTAGCCGTAATTTCTCAGAGTGAGAAAAGGTTGACTGGGTTTATCACCTTCAACATTCATCTACCCCAACAACGTCATTTCACTCTGCTTCGCCCATCAATCCTCACTGTGACACTCCTGTTGTGTTTTTGCGTGCAATATGAGCAGCTGATTGTCATCTCTCTTTGCATATATGTGTGTTTGATCTCATTCTGTGTGTGCATGTTATCAGGAAAGAGCTTAGACAACAGCTCGCTTAAGGCGCAGTCCAGCACGAGCTCCCAGCCTGATAGCTCTCAGGGCTCCTCAGCTGCTGTGTTCTGTAAGTCAAGCATGGCTCGCCAATTGCAGCCCGTAATACACACACATTCATGTGCTCTACTAGCGATTCACCTTGAGTAAACCCTTCCCTGTGTATAATCCAGTCAACGCCCTTGCATGTATTAAAAGCATACATCTGCTGCCATTTAGCACCACTAAATCCCTAAAGTGCCCTGACTTGCACTGTGCCTCATTTTAGTCTTCTTAGTGAGCCCCATTTCTACATTCAACCATCAGACCGTATGAAGCAGCTAATAACAACATAAACTATCAAAAAATAGGCTGTTGAGAAAAAACAGTGTGATGCTTTGTAGTATTTCTACTCCTTTACTATCCTATCCTCCTCCCTGTTCCGCCCACGCCATGTGTGTTCAAACAACTCGCTATCTCCCTCTCATGGACACATGTGGAATAGCATTCCAATACTGCTCCATGGCAATCAGTGTCTTAGCATTGTTTTTTTCAGATATTTCTAAGCATGAGCATGAAATTAGCTTCACATCTTTTATGTGCCCAGCACTGTTTTTGATTTAGGCTTTTTATCCCCAAGAATTCTAATGATTTCAGTATCGTTAGACTTCATTGCTGTTTGTGTTAAAGCTCACCTGTTTTCACATTTGGCTGAGTGTCCTGCTTGTCTTAGTGCTACACTGAGACAAAGTTTGTTCTCCTGACAGCCGAAATGCTTTGGTCAACCTTCCATTTAAGTGCGAATGTTCCTCCCTTCCTCCCTCCTGAACTTAGCTGCCACAAAGTTTGCTGACCTGCTGGGCTCAGTGCGTAGAGGCTCAGGGCCCACAGTCGACGGGGAAGGGAGATCCAGCACTCCACCTCCCGCTGCCCTCTCTGCCCCCTCACCTCCACACACCCCTGTTGTCCCAATGCAGAGTAAGTAGAGCAGAGCTACAGGGGAGTGTACAGTGGACAGAAAGTGGTCATACGACTTTGATAACATGACTTGGCACCTCCTTTTCCTTTGTTTGATGAAAATATTCTGTTTTTTATTTGTTATTTTGGGAAAGGAGCGGAGTAAAACAGCTTATTTCTTATTAAAGAGCTTATTAAAGATCCGCTTTAGATTAAAAACTGTTTAGTTATGTTAAAAAGAGTTTAAAATATGTAAATTAACTCAAACCCAAAATTAGAATATATTGCAGTCAAGAAAAAACAAGACTCAAAATCAAATACCTCAATTGCAGGTGTAGTCTCTGTGGCGAAAGTCTGAGAGCCTAATTCTTCCTTGCATAAACCTCCAACAATGCGCTACATTGTAGCACTGGGTGACATGCTCCTCCATGATGGTGGACATGGGCACTGATGTTTATTTTGAGTTGGTCTTAAAATTTGCTGCTATCAATACTCAATAGGGCACAAAGAGTGAACAAATGACTATTTACTCCTGTTAGAGTAACTCTTGTTAAACCCATGGCCAAGCTGTTTAATGACATTACTAAGCCTGTTTGAATCCTCCCTGGCCTCCTCTTGTAATTCTGCAGTGTGTAGTATGAAGAACAAAGGCAGCTAAAACTAATTATGTCAAAATATATGGTGATATCAAGTAATATTGAGGCACAAAAGTAAAAACTTTCACTTATTGTGACCACAGAGAAACACATACCCAAAGTGATTCCCTCATTTCTTCATACCTTTATTCTACCACCTGTTTCCACTGCGTCTAACCTGCTCTTCTACATTCCTCCCACTCCACTATTACCAACCCCTCCATCCTGCGTGATCCACACTCAGTGTCTCGGCTCACAGACCTGGTAAGCAGCGTGCGCAAGGCGCCACCGGCTCCTGCACCCGACAGTGATGCTGCGCCAGTGCCTAGCGCAAGGCCCATCCCTCCACCTGCACACACCACCTCCCCACCACCCCCCCACTCCCCCTCCAGTCCCTCCCTGTCTTCCTCCCAGAGTGAGTACCCAGCATAACCTGCCATGGCCCTGACGCATGGTAGCCAATCACGGTGCTTCATCTAACAGCATTTCAGGCTTTCAGTGTGGGCCAGTGTGAGTGAGCATATTTAACAGACAGCGTGTTCTGCTTTTGGTAGTGTGAAGCTGCTCTTTTGTCAGCTAAGTTTGGGTTAAACCATCTGAGTGTTTGTGCTGTTTTGCCTCTGAGCCTTTTAACCTCCTCTTCAGTTTGCCATGGAGAGCACTTCTGACTGCAGATGGATTTATGCATCGTCTGTTTGCTTTGACTCTTGTGGTGTCTTTAAATATGTAGGTGACATTGCTTGTGGTGATATAAGGAGATGCCTTGTGTGTGCTCATATAACAGAGTGTTCGAGAGTTGTTTAGGCTTACAGGAGCACTGTCTTACATGTAGGAGTGTGTAGATTTTTGATTTTGTTTGTTTGACATGTGCCAGACTAACTCAGGAGTGAATTAACTTGCGGTTCAGGCTTTGCAGTTGTTTGCTGTACTGAATCCACACTTAACGCAACAAGGAACCACTCCCCCATACTGACCAGCAGCTGCTGCCTTTACCTTTGTTTAACTTTTGTTCTCATTGTCCTCTACAGCACGCAAACAAGAAATCATCAAGATCACGGAGCAGCTGATAGAGGCAGTCAACAATGGGGACTTTGAGGCATACGCGTGAGTTTGAGTTTTATGTGTGATTTGTGTTCAGCTTGTGTTCACATGTTTTGAAATTGATGTCTGGGTTCATGAATGTGTCCTGCTCCTTGCTTCTCAGTAAGATCTGTGACCCTGGACTGACTTCGTTTGAGCCCGAGGCGCTGGGCAACCTGGTAGAGGGAATGGATTTCCACAGATTCTACTTTGAGAACCGTAAGACCACTTTTGAGATCTTTATGTCGCAGTCTTGCATGTGAATACAGATTTTTTTTTTATCTTGTTTATTTACTGATCTAGCTTTGCTGTGTTTATCTTAAGTTTTAGACATCCTTGTCAGCTTAGTCTTAATCAGTGAATGGAATGCACATTTAGCCGCTATACATTTCTTCATTTGCCCTGTGCTAGTTCAGGTACCAGGGACAGACCACATTAGAGAATGTTTCACCAGATGTGTCACATGAAAAGCAAAGATAGAGAAATCTAACTAATGCTATCCTGAAAAATCTAGACTGACCAATGGTAGCTGAAAATATCCAACAGCAGCTTCATTGTCCACTAAGACTAAGATGATCAGAGTTACATGTGCACATATCATTTTTTGAACTTGTCCTCAAAATTCAGAAAACGTGTATTTGCATCACTATGTGGTGGCAATGTGTAAAAACAAAATTTAAAAGCTTAAAAAACATTTATTTTTTTAATGCAGTACATTTATTTAATTTATATTCAAACTGTATGAAAATTAATAACAAAAACCACAGTTTAGCAGTTTTGAGTTGTTTTCTTCATTCTTTCTCCTTATTTTGTTCTTGCCTTTTTTGTCTGTTTTTCAGTTTTGGCTAAGAACAGCAAACCCATCCACACCACCATCCTGAACCCCCATGTCCATCTGATCGGTGAAGACGCAGCCTGCATTGCTTACATCCGACTGACTCAGTTTGTTGACGGCCAGGGTCGGCCGCGGTCTAGCCAGTCAGAGGAAACTCGCGTCTGGCATCGCAGAGACAGCAAGTGGCAGAACATCCACTTCCACTGCTCAGGTGCACCAGCTGCACCACTTCAGTGAGGTACGACCTTTTGGCACTGCGAGAAAACTGAGAGCAAAAAGATGCCCCCTGGTTCATGTTTGTTCTGTTCATCATTTTTCAAACTGCTTCTTCAGAAAAGATCTGTTACAGTTCTTCCTGTATACTTTTTGGTAGTGAGAGGCTGTGCAAGATTAATACAGTAAACATTTAACCTCATAGTAAAAGACAACGAACAGAGTGAAAATTGAGGATAAAGGAAGAGGAAAATAGACTGACCGGTAGGATAGTATGATGTAGGTGTTGCTCTAATCCTAAATCTAGCATTGGAAACAGTAGCCTCAGTGCCCAAGCTAGCCAGAAGCAGAAAAATAGGCTGAGGGGTTTATGTTCAATTAAATGCCATTTAGATTTTTGGTGCACTAGAAGGTAGTTAGCATAAGAAAATCTGCGTTTCTATTAGCCTTTTGTATTCAAATGAAGTCAAAAGAAAACAAAGCAACTGTGCTTTAAGCTACAGTATTCCTTCCCAGTGAATCAAACATGGACTTACATGTGTTTATTTAAGGTGCAGATTTTATAGCAACAGTAAGCTGACTGACTCTGTAGTTTGCCAACCTAGTATACAGTAATAAACAACTACAGCAATATACCTAGTATTCTACCTACAAGTGGACATAGCAGGTCCAGCAGAATGATGTTTAATTCAAAGACTTTTATTCCATCAGATTTTTTCATCTTTATTCAAATAACTCTGTGCCTCAGCTTAGCATAAAAACATTTCAATGAAATCCAAGCTGTTTTGTGGCATTTCCGTAATCTCCAGTTAAAATTCAAATGATTTTTTTGTACTCAACAATATGTGTCTTTTGAATACTGAGTTATTACTTTGAAGATTTGAAAGGTGGAGTTTCATCGTCTCTTAAGACTGTGGCTGTGGCTTGCTTGACTTTATCTAAGGAACAATGAATTCAAATGTTGACGGGTTCTTATCAAGTAAGACTTCAAAATTTCTCACAAAAACAAAAAAAAAGAGTGCCTCCATGTAATGCCATAACACTGTATGTCAAAGCTTTGAACATACTACTACTTTTAAAGCCACTGGGAAATAATAAGCCCTTATGCATAGAGCTACATGATAAGATTGATACCACTCGCATCTGTGAATCTGTAGCCGGGCGACTGTTCGCAGAGCATAAAGAACCTTTTGCCTTCTTCAAATTTAGAGTCAACCTACCCGCTCCTCTAAATTTCATTCATCCAAAAACCAACGTGGAAAATAAAGTTTTAAAAGGTGCCGTTAGCAGATTTTGTCATCTTAGGACATTTCCCTAAAATATTAAAGAATGGGCTTCACTGATCTCAGACATTTTTTTATTATATATATGTAACTGATTTGATTCTATTTTCTTTCTCTTCTCAGGGTTGAATGTCGTAGTTTTGTCTGCCAGGAGTGCTCTGCTGGAGAGAGAGAGAGGAAGAAGAGGAAGAAGGGATGAAAGAACAAGTCCATTTTCAGTCTGAGGACGGGGCTCCTTACCCTTCAATATCAAACCCTCCCTCACAGGGCGCCTGTCCTCAATCCCCAGCATGCATCTCTTCTTTTACTACTACTGCCCCCCTGACCATCACCTGCCCTGCAGCATCTTTTAAAAACCATCAAAAAACAGCAACAGAACGCCCAATAGCTCAACATCCTTCGCCCCCTCCAACTTCCTCTTCTTCCCTCCGGCACACTGGTTAATGGGCGGGGGTGGGGGTGTTTTTAGCACTCGGTGTGATTCCTTCTTCCCGTGGTCTCTTCCTCCCCATCCCCCACTGTTTTTGTCACACCAACCCTTCTGTCCTCCTTTGAATCCACACTTATGTGACAGAAACACTGCACTGGAAATACAGTATGTAAAGTTTTAAGTAAAATCTATTATAATCATGACTATATTATTACCTGATGATGATTATTATTATTATTATTACACATTTTCAATTGTATATGTAATTTGTATAATTCGAAATCTTGATGCCAGTGGTTTCTAGAGTTGAAGGAAATGTCTTCTTTTTTTTTGTTTGTCTATATCTTTTTAAGGAAGCATGTTTTTTCCCCATATTAGCAGTGGCTGTTTTTTATTGTGGCTATTAAGTGAAAAATGATATTGGCAGTTTTTGTAAGTTGCTTCTTGTATGTTAGCTATAATACTGCGCCCAAACTCATGGTCAACATGTGTTTGTTTTATTTTTTCCTTTTTTGTGTATTTTTTTCTTCACTTTGTTTTTTTTTTCCTTTTTCTCTTTTCGGAAGGGGTGTCTGATGGCGGCATGTGTTCACGTAGAGTATGAGTCCTTGAGTGCGTGTGACTGTTGTTATGTAAGCCAGACACATAGTGTGTGCTAGTCCAGACATAATGCGTCTGTACAGTCGGAGGAACCTGTTTTTCCCTTGTTGCAGAGAAAAAGGTCAGAGAAGGGGTTCCCTATAGGTTAAGTGTCTTCCTGCATCAAAACATTAATATTTAAGACATACAAAACACAGCATGCAGTAGGATTTTTATCCTGACTTTACTTTTTCATCTACACATTTAGCGCTGTAATGATAAACTGCCCTGCAATCTAACACTTAAAATGATAAGGATAAACAAAATAACCCATGAGGATAAACATCTAACTTTTCTCTGTGAGCGACAGTTTTCCCTTTCATGTTTGGGAATGCTTCCACCATATAACAAGATGCATAATGCCACTTTGGAAACCTAGACTGTCATAAAGTAACAAGGGAACAGAATCAGTTGGTACGTTGTTATACAAGGAAATTATCTGGATGTTTCACGATGTGAAAACATGTTTAAAAGTGGAAAGCAAACATTGGAGAAACCAAATTATTCTAACCATCAATAATAATATCTTACTTCTTGTTATACCATCATACCAACCTGTGAGACGGTGAGTCAGGCTTCTTGTTCTTGTTGTGGAATATCTCGTCATAGTAACTTGCAAAATGTGCCATACTGTTACATCATAGTTTCTTGTTATATTTGTGTCATTTCTTCATACAAGAAACTGAGCACTTTTTTGAGCACAGTAGCAAGCTTTCATATGCTCACACAATGAAGATACATATAATTCTCAGTGAGTTAGGTTTTTTTTTTTCTTTTTCGGGGGCTAAAAAGTGGTGATACAAGCACTGGGGAGGGCCATGCTGTTGGTGGCTCCTGATGTTGCTAGGCGACAGCTGAAATCCCACTTGAAGCTCTCTGTACGCGTTTCCTAAAAGTTGGGATATTTTTAACTCGCTGAACTCTGTGCCGTCTGGAACACAACAGCAGGTCCTTTTTTCAGTCAAAAGTGACAAAACAAGTCTGTGCTCTGAACAAAAGGATCCTGGTGGCTTAGTGACCTTTTTTCACTTTCAAAGCCATAGTGCAGAAAGCTGGTGCCACAGCCTGTTCGTCTTATGTGAAGCACATGCATACAGATAACTAACACATAGGTTCTACGTCATTAATACAGAGTTATATACATTTGTGTGCCTGAAAGTCCCTGAAGTGTTTTCCAGTGCACATTGTGTTCATAAACGGCTGCAGTGAGGTTTGTGTGGAGCTTCGCTGTTCTGCGGTCTGGTTCCTCCTTTCAGGGCAGTCCTTCACCACAAGGGTGCAATATTTGTGTTGGTGTGCGTTTTTGTTTGTGAGTGTGTGTGCAGCCATGTATGGTACATCTGTTGCTCTCAGTGTGTGTTCTTACAAGCCTGGGGTGTGTGTGTGTTGTGTGTGAGATTGAAAGGAGAAGGCTTTATTTCGGAGGACGTATCAGTCTCCTGCCTTCAGCCCAGGACTTTTTTTTTCTTTCTTTTATTTAATCTTTTTGTTTTCCACATATGTTTTTCATGTTTTATCAGCTTTTTATGATATAAAGTGCTTGTGCCAGAGGGGGCAAGATTTAATCCGACGGACTTTGAAGCACTGAAAACTGTTTTTGTGGGGGTTTGACTTGCGATCAGCTCCTCTGTACTTTGCTTGTGCACCATTGGCTGCCTTCACATTTGTCTCACTCCTATTGGTCAGACCAAGATATTAAGAGACCAGGCAGTTGGTTTGGTGAATAGTCCTCAGGTTTTTATTTATTTTGAATATTTATTTATTTATTTTAGTGGACATTTTTATTGTGCTTCTCTCTCTTTTCTTTTCTTTTGTTTTCTTATTGTACAGCTCATGCACTTGTGCAAGTACTGTCTGTTGTTCGAAGGGACACTGCTCCTTGACTGTTTTTAAAGAGATAGTACACCCAGTTTGCATCCTGCATGTTTTTTTTGTAACGACCAACATGGTGTGAATTAATTTTTTTTTCTTTTTTCTGCTACTTTTCCTCTGCAACTTTCGTTTAAATTGTTTCTGATGTTGTTTTTTGCAGTTCTTTATTGTCCATTTTTCCACTTTTCCACTTTGCTAGAGTGGGATATTCATCACTTCAAAACTCAAATAACACAGGATTATATTTTGTGAGAACTATCCCTCTGAAAGCTTCATTGCCTTTGTTTCGGCCGATAAATCTTTTTTCAATTTTTTTTTCAAGCTAAACCACTGAGTTGTTTCATTGTACTCCTGTCTTATCTAGTAACAGTGTTAATACCTAGTTGACCCTGTTTTATACTAAAAGGTCAAAGGTCACCTGAAAGCATTCATGCGTGATCGTGCTAACCAAACATGACCCTCACCCCCCCTCCTCTGAAAAAGAAGAAATAGCGGCATGTACAGTACAAAGGTGTTGTTCTTCTGTTCTTCTTAGTGTGTTTACTAGCCTTGAAAATCAATATAATAAGATTCAAATATTTAAAATGAGGGAGTTCACAGTATTACACAACTGCCACTAACTAGCAGCATAGCTGGCATTTTCTTTGCATGACAGTCAACGGGACACTTGTTTTTTGGTGTTTTCCTTTTTATTTGATTTCTTATTTTCTACTGAATGCTCTTATACTCGACCTCTCTGTCTATTTTCTCAGCTTTTTAAGTGCATATAACTATTTTTGTCTCAAGATGATATAATGAAGATGACTATGATGATATTGATGACTGTGGCACTATGAGGATGTTGAAGTTGGAGATACTAATTATGATGATGATGATGAAGATTATCTCGCATGCTTTTTTATGGGACTCTGTGTTGTCAGTGCAGAGCAGCTGCCTTTTGTATGTAGCGGAGAGAATATGAAGAGCACTATCAGCACCAGCAATGAGCGGTGCTTTACGTCACCTGCATGTCACTTTGACGAACAGCACTTGGGCTCAACCAACATGCTGGAGTGCATGAGCTCCAGCAGGGGGCGCAGTCACAAAATGAAAAGCACAAACACACTCAGATGGCAGACTGATGCTTCTAATGTAGCTGCACAATAAGTTGACTTTAGTGTCAAATCTAACAGTTTATCAGCATAGAAATAAGAGAAAACTTTCTATAGAAATTATTAAATAGGGCTGCACAATTAAGAGCAAAATGACTATCCTGATTGCACTTTGACAATCATGATCGTGATGTTGATGCATGATTGTTTTCCTCAGAGATTTGGGGAAATTTGGTCCCGTAATGTATCAGAAACTGTTTCCAATCACTTTTAACAATCCGAACTAATGTGCCAAGGTCACTGACAAATCATGAATCATGTGAATGATCAAAGCTGAAATCATGACTGAAAAAGGTTAATTGTGCAGCCCTTCATATAAACTACAATAACCGTCCTTCTCTAGTCTTTTGAAGTCAGTACAAGCTCTGCTGCCTTCCTGTCAGCTTTTTAGTCAGTTTATTCATTACTGAAATAAACTGGAGCCACTGTGTTCACTCTGCCATCTTCTTTCTCTAGCCAGTGACTAAGTTGCACTGACAACACTGAGTTGGCTTCTCTTTCTCCCATTCCCTCTGTTCCCAACCTTATTCGATCATTTCTCTGCAGTTGGCTCTTTCCAGTTTCCCTTTGTCTCTTTTTGTCAGTTTGGGTTTCTTCTGTATAATAATATTAATCCTCTAGTTCTCTGATTGTTCTGATTATTGCTCTGTTCTCTTACGTGCTACACGTGTTTCTATAACTTTAAGAAAATGTGTTAAGGTGTTATCAATAAAACGATCATTTAAATAGAGCTAAGTGAATCAATTTCTGTGTGTCTGTGAGCATAGAGTTGCAGCATAGCTTTGATTTTTTACTGACAAAAGTAACTCTGGATAGAAATGATTTCACTAACATTTTAACAAGAGCATTTGCAAACCAGCCTGGTGTAGATCAGTTCATCCAACACACACTCAAGCTAAAGGTTGTTTTTTTGTATCTTTATTTATTAGGAAAAAGTTAAATAATTCTATAGATTAAAGCACCATAGAATTACAGACTCATCCCATATCTGTTGGCATGTTTACACTACAAACACAACTTTATAAAGAAGGTTGGCACATTTAATTTATCACAGATTTGTGCCCCCGTTTCTCATTTTGTGCTTTGAAAATTTATTGTAAATATAAAACCAAGAAGCGTGTCTAATCATGTAAATTGCTGACTGAGATCAAATGTTTTCATTTCTAGATGTTTTTCATGAACTTTCAGATTGCTTGATGTATAAAAAGAACTAACTGGATCGGTCTGTAACTGAAGAGAAATCACTAGTATTAATAAAGTCCCTATTCATCTCTTTGACCTCACTATCCTCCCCAACTCCACAGGTGTTGGAACTGGATTTTTCCGTCTCAAGCAACTGAATAATTTTAAAAGACAGTCTTGGGTGAACCTGCTGTTCAATACAAACACGTGTCCCTGTGGTAGCATGTCCTGTTGTATCAATGGCATTGTGGATGTTGCCATCACAATCCCTGTTCGTACCAGCTTCCAGCCCACTTTTCATCTAATGTTTAGCCCACGGACGAGTTGGAACGTGTCCTGGAAAAACTTGATCCAACTTTTCCAATCCTTTCAATTTGTACCTGCTTAGCGCTAACTGGGTGGTGATGAGGACGTGATGTTGAACCAGTGGTCCATCTGCTATAGAAACCATAGTGTGGTCCTGTGAGAATGAGGTCATTGTGTTTTAGTCCCATGCATACTGTTGCTTTTCTAGAGGCATTTACAGGGCCCACTTTCATCTTGTCGAAATGGCTGGGCTGGAGTGTTTTATGGCATACATTCGAAGCAATTTTCAATGCCATTCCATCTTAAAATTCCACCAGGTCTTTTTATGGACCGACTGAAACTTCACTGAAGGTGAAGTTCTCCTTTTTCAATATGCCTGGTGGAACTTTAAAAGGCAATCCACAAACCAGGATACTTGTAAAGTTATTTACGAGACGTGGGACATCTGACCCTAACATCTGGCATGAAATATAGCCTTTTGCCTGGTCTTGCTCGGGATAGCTGTTTTGTTGTGTTTCACTCCACAGGCCTCCCACACTGCCCGCTCAGGTGTGTCCATGTCCGGAGATGATGTTCACTACATGAAGCCCAATGGAAGCTGCTTTCTCAGTTAAATTGATGATTATAGACTTGTACTGTGCTCCATCAGAGGAACCATTACTGTAGTGGTAAGCCACTACTCAATTCCATTTTGTTGTGCTCACTGCTTACACAAACACACAAGCATGTGTTGCCGCTCCTTAGTGACAGAGTGATGTCACATCCCCATTAAGGTTCCCTGTTCCAAGGTACAGCTTCACACTGTGATTTCCATCTAATTCAGAGGAGGCACACACTCCTTTTCCATCTCATTTCATTTGAACCAACTTAATAAATAACTCTTGAATGGAAATTTAAAAAAAAAAAACTGTTTCTCTGGCTCATACAATCAGGCCAGTTTCACCAGTCTCTCACTAGCCTCCCACAGTTTTTTTGCCACACCAGCGTCTCTTGCAAAAGGGCGCAGAGTAGTTGGCCGACAGTCAACAAAGTATCCCCCGCAGTTTTTGGCAGCTTCATCTGACACGGCACAGTAGATGACAGTTTGAGCTCCAATCTCACACGGCACAAAAAACATCCACATGATCACCTGCATCAGCATCCGAAACAGGAAGGAATAATGGCACGTCCATCCACTTTGAACAAAACCTGCATCAATACATGGAAGCAATAATATCAGGATAAATACAACTCAGCACAAGTAATTTTATACCTTATTAATTCATAAATATTAATAAAGTTCATTGACTATCTTTTTTTATACATAAAATAATTCTAAAAAAATAAATATGAAAGTCTGTTTCTGGCTAGTCTAGTATACTAAAAACAGAAAAAACAAGGCTTTGAGATACTACATCACATCTATGCAAAACGTTTGTAATCAATACACTATTGTCACAAAGAACCTCTGTTCCTGATTTGAACATAAAACACAATTTCCAAAAACAGCCACACAAATATATGCTGAAATTGTGGTTATTGTTTTAAAAACAACTCTTACCAGGGTGCACAGCATAAGATGTCACTCCTTTTCCTTCTGTGATGCGGGCCAACTCCTGACTGAAGTATATGTTGGCCAGCTTGCTGCGGCAGTAAGTGAAGAAGGGAAGTAGGTTGTAATTGAGGTCCTGAAAGTCCAGTTTCTGGTATTTGTAGGTGGAGCATGTGAGGGTGACCACCCGGCTGGGTGCACACTCCTTTAGGCGAGGCAGAAGCAAATTAGTGAGGAGGAAGTGACCCAAGTGGTTGACACCAAAACACATGCTGAAGCCGTCGTCTGTCCAGTCCAGGACACTGGGCATGCCTGCAGAAGCATCACAGAGGATAAAGAAAAAGGTTTCTGATAAGGAAAAACAATTTGATCCATTTGGTTTGGTTCTGTTCTTTGACATCTTTGGAATTATAACTAAATACAATTTTATTTGTATTAAATTTGTAAACATGAATCCATATTTTACCTCATATGAAGCTTAATCAATTTGTTCCAGATAATCTAAAATCACAAATTTGCCCTAGAGGGACTTGCAATGCCCAACATCCTCTAGGCTTAAACCTTTGATCCAGAGAAGGTCAAACTGAGCCAACACTTGATGCCACTTAAGCTAGTCAAGTCTAAAATCCACTGAGCTTCTAAATTATCCAACAGATATTACTTTTTGTTTTTTGTTGATATTGTAACCATGTATCAAGCCACCTAAATGTAGCTGATGCCCTCACCTGCATTATTAATAAGGATGTCAAGCCTTTTCTCCCTTTGCAGGAAACTCTTACAAAAGTCCCTGACGGAGCGCAGGTTAGCCAGATCCAGCTCCATTTGAAGGACGTTGAGGCTGTGACTTTTGAACTTAATCTCCCTCACAGCCTTCTCAGCCTTGTCCACATCTCTGCAAGCGACGATGACACGGGCGCCTCTCAATGCCATGGCAACAGCTGTTTCCTTGCCAATACCAGAATTCGCACCTACAAATAAACAAACAGAAAGATGTTGAGGAGGCTTCCTTGTTTATATGCTAACTTGAGGCTTATGACACTAGGAGGACAGAAGTAGCATGAGTGCAAAGATCAGAATTTTGTAATACCAAGATCTGAAGTGAGCAGTGATGTTTGATGGAAACATCATTCAGTTTTTTACGTCATTCTGATTGACACGTGAAATCAAACCAAAGTGATCTTCCTATGTAACGTTAGAATATATTAATGGAACAACGAGGTAGCTGAAAGGTTAAGTTCGTACTTGGAGGACATGAAAACATATATTTATTATAGGAACATAATTGCTGTAACAGACAAGATGTGCTCATTTACCTGTTATAAGAACTGTTTTGCCATCAAGTCTTTTCAGATCTGTGCAATACCTCCTCTTTTTCATCCATTTCAAAATGAAAAAAGCGACCAAAGATGCGATGATTGTGTAGAGGACATACATTTTCCTTGTGAGTTTCAACCGACGGGCTTTTATCTTCTGTCATAAGCATCGACTGATGCTGCGGTCCGCTAGGACCTAACGTCAGCTAGCTTGTTAGCTTCTTAGCTGGCTGTCAAAACCGTCGCTTTTCGCCAACTATTCCTTCATTCTGGTTTTTGCCGTGGTAAACGTGACGGAGGTCATTCAGGACGAATAAATGCAAGAAAAAGACCGCTGTTTTATTTCTTAATTCTATTCGATCCGGTTCATTCTGAATCACTCTCTGCAAGAGGATGTGACTAATGTGCGCATGCGCCAAACTGTCAGATACTGCACGGTCTCGCGAGAACACAGTATGCGTATTTTAAAGTGTTTGCTTTTGATTATAGTTCTTTTGCGCAGAAGAAAAAAGTTGGGTTTGTTAATGTATCACTTAGTAACTGTCACCGGAAGCTTTTTAGATGACCTTTGATAACTTCACGCCACATTTAACAGCTTATTGCCAACCTCAAGCACTGTTATTTTGTCCACTAAAAACATGAGAGCACACTTCAGAGAGATAGTTTTTCTGTTTGGCATTTTTCTGATCTGCTTCCCAGAAACAGAAGGTAAGTCACTTTCAAAGTAACGTTAAGTTTTTTCCGGGACTTAAGAGTAATATGAGCCGCTGTCCAAGTTCATTCATAAATTTCCACTTTTGACTAAATATAGACGTTTCCGATTCCTATGTTTGATTCCTAATAACTTGTGTGCTATAAGTGACTGTGTAACTTGTTTAACAATTCCAATGAAGCATATAGTTATGACAATGTAGGCTATACCTATATATACCAATCAGTGCAAATCTTTGTGATGTTTTTTGTGTTTTGTTAGGTCAAACGTGCAGGGGAAAGTGTGGAGACATATTGGAGGAATGTTCCTGCCATACAACCTGTGTTTCCTTGCTGAACTGCTGTGCAGACTACAACCAGTCCTGTTTCCAGGTGTTGCCTCACTCCAGCTCCATGCTGGGTGGAAGAGCTCTCAGGATCCTCAGTGTCATCCTTGAGCCTGGTGGGCGCCTTTTCTGCAGGTTTGTATCTATGAGCGCAAGATGTGGCTGCAGTGGTGAGGATGGAAATCTTGCAAACACACATTATGGGATTTTTTTTCACTATAGGTCCAAAATGAAAAAAATGTAAACAAAACATGTAGTTTACACAACGTTGTATTTTTCTATGTGTTAGTTTAGTAAGTTTAAGTCCAAAGTACATTTTAATTACTGTGATTAAAAAAATTAAACTAAAAGGAAAAAAAGATTTTTTTCTTTCACTTAACTCTTACACATTTGCTAGCACTCAAGAAATACTATAAATAGATATGAGGAGCAAAACATGTCAGTTGTGGCTTAAAATGAAGAAGTGTCAGAAAGGAAGGAATTGTTGAAATCGTGTTTGACAAGATATGAAGCAACTGGATTGGTAAGTATGCTGTTGATTCAAGCTGTATTCCTTCACTGTTGTGTATATAAAGCAAGAAAAAATCAATCTCCAAAGGAAAAGATGATGCTGCCTATGATTGTCTCCTGATGTCTCCTGTGTTTCAGTGAATATCTCATCTCATTTATCATTCAACTTAGGGCACTTATTACCAGAGAATGTTCTTCAATGCTTAAATGCTACGTTGCCAGACAAACGTTAAATTTGTTACTCCATTAATGATCGAATATGTGTGTTTACAGAAGGGAAATTAATTCAGAAACAAGGGAGCAATGTTGTGTTGCTATCCATAAAAAAAAAGTAAGTTTGTCTGTTTCTGTTGCAGGTTCAAAGGTGACATCAAACGAGATGGGTTTATTGATGCTGAGGGCAACGCCTTTTGCATCTCCCCATTATTGTACGAGACGGGTTGGATACCTTTGGCTATCTCAACAGATGGAATAAATTTTGACACATCTGGGGAATACTTGTCAGGTATGTTTCTGAAAATGAGAGGGGTTTTTCATATGTACATTTTTAAATTACCATCTGATAACTGGTTAATTGTTTGTTCCTTTAATATTTTCTGTTTTCCACTGTGTCAGTTCACCCGAGCAAAGCGGACTCCACTTTTGAAGCCACCCTGGTGAATGCGACCCAGTGGCAGTACTACGGCACACCAAACGTGGCAGGACAACTTCAGATGATGTGGAACAGCTCTTTGATTGAGGCAGAGAAGGTCAACATAGAGCTGTGGGGTTACAGAGAGTTCAACAGGGGCACAGACGCAGGGGCAAACAGTTCATCCTCCCTGCAGGCGGAGATGAGCTATCTTTATTCTCTCAGCAGGAATCTCACCAACACTGGTGCCTTCAGCTTCATCCCAAAGCCTTCACAAGACTATTCTGACTGGGTGCTGGGAAACATTCGAATCACTGCTGGTTCCAACCCAGATGGAGCAAGGTATCCATAACACTTGTCAGCATCTCAGAAGTATCTCTTTAAATTGTGCATCAACAATACACATCTAAAGCACATTTCTTTTGCCCATATTTGGCTGATTCCAGAAAAAAAAATGCACATTTATTATAATGCTTATAATTTCATAGCAGTTATGAATTGGCACACTCTTTCCCACAGATGAATAAATATTACAGTTCACAAGGGTTAAGTTTCACCTTGGAAAAGTGTTTTTTATTGGTTTTCTTCTCTGGTGCAGTGGTCAGGGAAAAAAGTTAAAGTGCAACAAGAAGAGATTTGTAAATTTGTAAATTCAGACTGTAATCTACATAGGGTGCAAAAGGACAAACGTCATTCCCTGTGTGCGTGTCATCCTTTGCTGAGCTAGACAAAATAGATAAAAAATTATGACATAATTAATCACAGACTTAGTTTGAACTTTGATATGAAGTTTATACTTCAGGGGTCATATCTCTTTTATAGGAACTCTGAATTATAATTGTTTTATGCAGGGATGTAGAGGGACTCTGGAGCAGAGGCCATGTCTTAGCTTGGCACCTGGAGCAGGTTTTCAGAGATGACTCTGCAGCCTGGGCCAAGAGAAAGTGTCTGGAGTGGGACGTCCTGGAGAGGAGGCTTCCCAACTTCCTGAATGAACTCATCGACTGTCCCTGCACTCTGGCACAGGCTCGAGCAGACACAGGCAGGTTTCATGTGAGTGCATTTTGGTAGCTCTTGAGCTAAGGATGTCATCTGAGTTGTAGCTGTAGTAGTTAAAGGAATATTAATATAACTTACAGTGGTGTATGTAATAAAAGAAAAGTGTGTTTTGAAAAAAAAAATAGAAAAAAAAAATAAGTCCATCAGCTAAAGCACCTTGGATGTTTTGTTTGTTGAAAAGGAACTTAAGTACTAAATAAGTAATTGTTTGATGTTCAAATGTTTCAAGTCAGATTTAACCCTTTGGTTAGACTAAAGATTTTTTAGTATGCCAGTAGTAGCAGTGTGCCCTTGCAATAAATATCATTCAGTCTATGGTGTAATATTCTTATTATGATGCAGAGGAATCTGGGTTCGGTAACAGAATGGGACTTTTATTAGAGATAATATAGGGAAGCAATATAAAGATTGTCAAGGCAAATAGAATTAAATGCTTTGCCTCCTGACTATTTTTGGACCCAAATTTACTAATAGACTGACAATCGTATCACAGCATTTGTTGTTATAAATAGTATTTAATATTTGGGTCCAATTACTTTTAAAACCCATCTTCTCAAAGCCGTTTCTGGAAAGTTGCAAAGACACTGAAGTCTGTAAGAACAATAGCCATGTGCTCATCATAATCAAAGAATTCGAATAAAAGTCAGATAAATCAGAAGAAAAATTTACGTTTGAGAGACACATGTGTATGGCAAATGCTGCAAGTAAATCTAGGGATGACAGATTTATGCTAGAGCCATTCCCATGGATCACTGCCACATCATGTGATCAGCGACTGACATTAGTTAGTCTGAGTTTCAAGGAAAAAACATGGATGCTGCAGTGGTTTGGTTTCATAGCACAAAAGATTGCAATTCATTCATGTCTCTCTAAGAAAATGAAACACCATCAGGAGTCATTTAGGGAATACGCTTCATGTTAAATCATAATATGTGATCAGCATTAAGGACACTTACTTTATTTAAGGTTTGCTTAAGTAAACTTTGTTGTCATGAGTTAAGTAGCATTGATTGAACCTTGTTCCCAAATTAAAAATTTTCAAAATCATTGTATAACATCACATATTTTTAATATTCACTACTTAATTAAGACAGATGTTTATTTAAGGTGCTGTGTTGTGTTTTTTTTTTGTTTTTTTTAAGGCTGACTATAGCTGTGACATTGAGAGGGGCAGTGTGTGCACTTATCACCCAGGCAGTGTCCACTGCGTCAGAGCAATTCAGGCAAGGTATAGGAAACAAGAGGACAGAACAAGGATTTTACCTTTCAAAGTAAAAATGAAGGCTTTTGTTTCTCTTCCTGACATGATTTTCTTCCTGTGTATTCAGTCCTGTGCATGGTTCAGGGCAGCAGTGTTGCTATGACAGCACTGGAAGTCTTGTGCTGACGGGAGACTCAAACCGTGGCAGCACCCCGGACAGGGCTCACGACTGGGGCTCACCTCCATACAGGGCGCCGCCACGAGTGCCATGGTACTCCCACTGGCTTTATGATGTCATGAGTTTCTATTACTGCTGCCTGTGGTCCGACCACTGCCATGTCTACCTCAGCCAGCGACCCTCCAGTGGATGTCGCAACTACCAGCCCCCAAGAGCAGGTGAGGCTGTTTTTAAGTCAGTAACTCACCTGTTACTGACTTAAAGACAATTACAACATTGTCTGTAACACAGTTTGTTTGCAAATAAGTTTAATCCGTTTTTATTTAGGCTTTGCACAGTGTCCTATCTTTTTATGTCAAGGTTGTGTTTACAGACTGCTTTTAACACATCAGATTGTTGCATCATGATGAGAAGAAATCAAAAGGTTCACAGAATTGATCAAAATTCGTAATCAGACATGGTACTGCAGTGATGATGATGATGACGATGACGATGACGATGACGATGATGATGATGATGATGTCGATGTCGATGTCGATGTCGATGACGATGTCGATGACGATGACGATGGCGATGACGATGATGACGATGATGATTTGAGTTCTGGTTCATCAGTTGCTCAACAACCTTGATACTTTAGGTTCTTAGTTTAATACATTAGTCAGCATTAACATTTCGAAATAAGAAAACTGAAAAAAATCATCTTAAATTCATTTTTTGCCTCAAATTGCCTCAATATTAACAATCGATGTTGGAAAAGTTGATTATGTGGGAAATTTGGATAAGGACATATTATGCTGAACATTATCTATATACAGTGCTTATCTCAGGTCAGTAAAGGGTCCTTGTTCCGTTTTTTGTTGCTTAATTTGGGGTAAAGCTGCAACTGTGACTGTGTGTTTGTTGGTGTATGTGGTAACTCTGCTTTAGTGCTTCTGCGTGGCTACACACACATACTTCACTCTTTGAATAGTCAACAGAGTAGCAGCAGGAATAGTAAATGAATTACAGGCTGCGGCTGAGAGTTAAAATGCAGAAATACATTAAATCGCACAGTTGACTACTTGCTCTTTTGTGTCAATAAACACAACAACAAGCTGCACACCGATATTAGAAAACCAGTGTTTGGATGAATGAGAGATCAGTGGCGTACTGTTTGAAATAAACGCGTTCCTGTTAAAATGTGCATTTGGTGTAAACGCATCAGTGGTTTTTTTTTCCCATCGTCTTGCAGGTGTTGTCCTCGGGGATCCACATTTCGTCACATTTGACGGCCTCAGCTACACTTTCAATGGCAGAGGAGAATTCTATCTTGTGTCTTTACCAGACAAAACGCTGAGTGTTCAGGCCAGAACAGAACAGGTGAAACTTAAGAACGGTGAGTCCGGGTTTGACATGAAAGCCCTGTTTGTGTCCCCTCTCGCTACAACTGTGACTCCTCCTTTCTGTTCAAAGCTCAGTTCAAACAAAACATGTTTCTGGATTTCTTCACCAGAACTCACTTTTTGCTTTGATCCGTTTCGTTTGTGTTAATAAGCTACAAGATTGATTGCCTGTCTCTAGAGTTTGCTCGACATATTGACCCAGGTATTTTTCTTGCTGAATTTTGTTTGTCTTCTTCTTGTTTGCACTCCTCTTATCTTTTCCTCAATTCTGAGAACAAGTGATGTCAGCTCCTTGTGCAAGTGAAAAATGTTGGCGCTGTAAAATGACTGCCTGTTTCCTTAGTTCCCTCTTGTTTTCCTTCAGTATCTCTGGGGGTCACATGTGATGAAGAAGAACAGATGTTAGTTTTATAGTTTAGAATTTCGCAACTGCGATGGGCCAAGTGACTGTTGGTGGCCAGATGTCGTTAATATTCTCCTCATTAGATCAGCGAGGTCAAACATCTGGATTATTTGATATTGCAGAGACTTAAGCAGTGATGAAACCCTCTCTTGACCTCTTAATACTTACTACATAGCGCATCTGTAACAATGTAATGTGCATTCTGACCATCAAGGTACCTTGGCCAGAGCAACATGGCTGACATCAGTGGCTATGAAGGAGAAGGTTTCTGATGTTATCGAGGTGCGTCAAGCAGACGGCCACCTTCAGGTGCTAAGGAACCAAAAGGTCCTTTCCTTCATGGAGCAGAGATGGATGGACCTGCACGGTGAGATGATTTAGATGCTCTGGATCAGATGCACACCAGATGAAGTTAACAGAGATAGCAATTTTGACAATTTAAAGAACTTTATACCATGAAATATTGCATTGCTACATCAGTAACACCCTGTCCCTCTCCTTTGAAAATTATCTTTTTCTTCTGGCAAGGGTTAAAATGGAAAAAAGGTCTAATGTTACTCTTTGTTGTTTAAAAAGGAGGAGATGCTTTATTTTCTTTTAAAGCCTTTGTTTATGTGTTATGTAATGCTATAGGTCATCAAATACTTTTTTAACTACATTAGCATGTACTCTTGGGCCTTAGATGGTAGATTTTAGTGTATTTGACAAAATGCAACATTTAAAAAAAAAAATGTCCATCTTAGATTTTATCTTTAAAGCCAAAACAATACAAAAGGAACTTTTTCTTTTTTAGGAGTGTTTGTGTTCGCCCCGAGTCCTCAGAATGTGACAGTGGTCTTCCACTCTGGTGCTGGCGTTGAGGTCCGTCTGTTCGAAGGAACCATGGCAGTGACGGTCCTGCTTCCAGCAGAGTTCACTAACCACACACGGGGTCTCCTCGGCCTGATGAACTCTGACCCGTCAGATGACTTGGTTACTCAACAAGGAAAGGTCATCTCAGCCGACGCAACGCCTGAGGAAATCTTCACCTTTGGAGCTAGCTGTGAGTTTAAAGGCCTGTTGAGCTTGTGTTTAAGAAACAGCAACCATCAATCAGATTGATTATTGCTAAAATAATGATTTTTTTTCACTCTAAAGCAGCATGAATAATGAACTTGTCCTTTTGGTCTTGTGTCCTTTTGGAAAAGCTGATCAGGGATTCTGTGGTTTGTTCATTTTAACTCATCACTCACTGTTTTTATGGACTAAATATTATGATATTTGCCCATACTTCGAAAAAGTTAGGAGCATACTTAGTCTTATTATTAAGACTAATGAAAATTGCATGCTGCAATTAAGCAATTACAACAGCCTCTCTGTCACTCATCCAACCACCCTCTTGAAAAGATGAACTTTTAAATATTTTGCAAATATTGAAAAAATGCTTTTATAATTTTTTTTAAAGTTCGCATGTTTCTCCCTCTGATCAGAAATGTGGGTTTTGGCTTGTGGACACATAAATCTGAGCACTGCAAGAGGCCACGTGTTCCAAACTGCGGGGAAAACCCCAATGTAGACAAATGTTCTGAGGATCCTGCTGCATGCGTATGATAGTAAAGTCTCAGCTATAATTATTGTGCATATTCATCAAAACCAGCAAGTAGCTAACATTTCATGTGGTTGACCTTTTGACTGAAACCGTCCGTTTCAGTGTGAGTTGAGGCAAATATCCTGTTTAAACTTTTGAGAGCTAATAGATTTATTGGTGCTGATAGAGTGACATGTCAGTGAGCTTCAAAGTCTACAGTAAGAGGAGACCTGCACAGCATGCTGTGTGTGTCCTGCACTGACCTCTCAGAGTTACGCTGTTATCTCCAAATTATAGCGTTGTGCCTCATATTTTTTCATTTTTAATTCCATGTTTTAGAAAATAGATAGTTTGAACCAAGCCGTTTGGTCAAACATATGCTGCTGGTGCAATAATTCTAGTAAATGTGGTAAGCCTCGTCTGATCCTTTGCTCTGACAACATAATGTTGCTCACTCTCTCTATTTTCTCCATTTTCCTCCATTTTAATCTGAGTATGTACATTTGGTGTTTTCATACATGTCATTTGCTTGTACTGTATAGGGTAGAACTTTTCAGACATTAAAAAGACATAACTTAAACATTGCTTTCATGACTCTGTAAGGCAAAATGTAACAAATGAATTCATAGATTAAAAAAAATATATTATTTTTTAATCGCAAAAATAATAATTTTGCTCCAGCAACTTTGTAATGTAACAGAGCACAAACATCAAATTGCACTTCAATTGACAAATTTTAATAACAATTCAAGCAGTAACACAGTAGCAGCAAAACATGCAAACAAACACAGATCAGAAATCTTTGTAAACGTTAAATGTGAACAGGCATGGAAACCTAAACATAGTTGAATTGATTGGCCATGAGATCTGCACTGTTACCAATACCCGGAATGGTGCATTATCACTTCTGACATTGCAGATGCCACCAACGACCTTCCAGTTATTCTTGGATTAGCTCCAAACCTGACATTTGTTTTTCTCTTCAACAATTCTTCATGTTTGATCACCTTAACTGGTGCTGTGTTTGTTTTTATCCACAGGGAACATCGCAAAGGAGTCTTCCCTTTTCACCTATGACTCAAAGTACCTTTTGGACAACTACTATTTCCCACCAAGCTTCGATCCTGCTTTTCTTCCTGCCTTCTCTCTAACCGAGAGCCCTGACGACCCTCTGGTGGCAGACATGTTGGCGATGTGCGTTGGAGAAGGAGCGAAGTTCTGTAAATATGACACCCTGACAACCAGGAGTCTCACGATGGGAAACGCCACACTCAGGGCCTACCAGACTCATCGGGCCCAAATGGCAGCCCTGGAGCCAGGTACCATGTTAAACAATTTGATCTCTGTTTATTTATTCATTTTTTTTATTCTATACTCACAGGCAAAATAAATTGACTTTCTGCCAGTGTATGTTTTCTTTGTGTATCTTACACATTAATTAGTGCTTATTACCTTTGATTATATAAAGGCATGCCTGAAGATACAACATATGGGATCTGTTAGAGATTGGAATTCATCCATACTCACACTATAAATATGACATGTAATATAATACCATTAGAAAGCCTAATGAAGGGAAAGCATTAGTTTTAACAGTTATCTATGTTCCTACATCTGCATACCTTTCAAAAACATTCGATTGTCATTAGATAAGACAACATAATAGTCTTAACATGTATTTGGAATGTGCTATTTTTCTTTTAGTGGTGTCTTGTGGCTGGCTTCCAACCCCCAGGAATGGGAAGAAAGATGGGACAAATTACCTACAGGGAAGCACTGTGAGCTTCACATGCAATGAAGGCTTCATACTTTACGGTTCAAAAGAGCGCACTTGTCAGGATGATGGCACGTGGACAGGAGAGCAACCCTTCTGCTTCACAGGTTGGTTTTCAGCGAGTTGTCACAGGAAAAAATAAGCTTAAGTGTAGTGTGTGTAAGAAAAGCACCAATATTTTAAACTCATACCCATAAATTCTGTTGCCGTTGCTGTGAACTGTTCCTGGAAATCCTACAAAACTCATCTTAGATGGGCAGTAAGTGAGAATTTTGACAGTTAGCTTCAGGACGGCATTAAAAGAATTGTGTTTTCTGGTTAAAACATTCAAATCCATTATTTTTTCCATTTGCTACTTCTTTTATTACTCCTAATTCTTTGCTACTCCTTTTGTTTAATTCACTTTTGAAACAGATTACGGCAATTGCATTAAAAGCTACAACATACATAGTCACTTTCTTACTCTTCTATCTCCTCACATGTTTTCTATTCAGCTTGATTGGCAGAATCCTAAAATGAAACCTGAGAAAATCCTCCACTTTATATCCAGTGTCTTTGAAAGCAGAGA
>JAQNCA010000027.1:6231645-6241805 GCA_029783725.1 Acanthurus tractus
ATAGATAGATAGATAGATAGATAGATAGATAGATAGATAGATAGATAGATAGATAGATAGATAGATAGATAGATTTCTGTTGCAGTTAAAGGAAAAAATGTAATGTCAAATCTCTGCAATAAAAATGAAATTCCGATTTAAAATCACCACTTTTGCTCGAATATATTCTCAATATTCTGCATTTTATGAGTTAATTTCTCCAATATTAAACTTCCTGAATTACACTTTTCCACTTATTTAGTCCTGGCAGGTTGTCCTTTCCAATTTTTTTGCGATTTGCTTCAGTGCTGTGATTCTGAAGATTCTGAGGAAACATTCACAAGCTTAATTTACTTGGATCTTAAGCAATGTTACATATGTATGCAGAGCTGTGACTGTTGACACGCCAGGCATACAGAGCTCACACACACAGATCCACTGCACAATCCAAAGCTGACCCTAAACTGGCCCTTCAAACACAAACTGGTCTTGACATTAACACTCAGTATAACTTTATCACTCGCGCGCCGGCTACTAGTGTTCCACCTTCTCAGTCTTTAACATCAGAGACTGGACTTTATCCCCTGAGGCAATGTAATCCACTCAGCGACCATCGGCTGTTAGGACTCAAGGCTCATTTTTCATTGGAGTCAGTTCTTTTTATAATAGAGCACGTCATTCTCCCAGGCCACAGAAAAGGCAGATACCTCACTTTACTACACCACAGATGAGCGTAGCAGAGCAAAACAGACCCAGCATGCCCAATCCACCCTTACAGATGTGCGTCGTAGACCATGCCCAACACAGGAAGCCATTTAAGAGCAAATCAATCAGTCGGCACTGTGGAAACCGGGGGGACAAACCTCACTGGAAAGCTTGTGGAGGGGCACATCGCCAGGGGAGTGAGAGCAGCTTGTACCAAATATAAATTCATTGCAGGCTCTTGGAAACTTGTGTTTTCATAAACACGAGGACTGGGTGGAAGCAATTTCCCGATTTGGAGTGATTCAAATGCAAAGCAGTGGAGGGCACTGACAAAAAAAAAGGAGTGAAAGAGGGGAAAATAAATAAAGAATTGTTAGCATTTTCCTTTTATTTGCCTAGAGGGGAAATATTTTCAAAGCTTATTCTCATCCTGAGAAATCATTTTAGTGGTGATAATCCTCAAACAACATTTCCCTCTGATATCTCGACTGAAAGGAATACAAACCATTTTCAACATCTTTTATGCACGGATCAACTATTCTCATGAATAAAGATGTGAATCATGGCGCTTTTTTTTTTTTTTTTACAGCAAGCAAAGATGAAGTCGTGCTCTGTCCTGGTTGTTCGTTTCCCTTTGAAGAAGTTCTTTTTTTTGCAGACACAGTTTCCTGTGACCCTGCTTCACTTATCTCCATTAGGTTTTTGAAACCAAATTTGTTCTCAACCTGCAACCCCTGTGATTAGGTTTCATTTGCTTCAATCAGATTCCTTTTTTACTGCCGCATGTTTTATTGCTGTGTGGTCTTTTATTTACTCAACACTCAGCTGGCAAAGGCAGTAGAAGTTTTAGGATCTTTTGGCATCTCTTGCATTTTCAGCAACATGTTTTACAAGAACAATAGGTTTCCTTTCCATAATTTGAAATGTATTTCTTCACATCATTCATTTTATGGTCACATGTCCCTGCCAGACAGTAACAGTAATGACATATACTCCATGGAAAATCTTCAATCACTACATATAGCCTGTCAAAGGATAAGTTTATCCCCATATACCTTAACCCTCAGTACATAAAGCTGAGTGAGTCAGATTTATGATAGCACCTGTCTGTTAGCACAAGTAGACTGTTCCAGCAGGCATGGGAATTCCCATCAAATCCAGCTCCAGAATCCCCCAAATCATCAGGAACTTTGTTCTTGCCATCAGAGATAAAGCTGTGCAATCCTCCCCAACCATTACTCTTAATGATCTGCTTAACTAGCCACGTTATGCCGATGCTAGTTCCAAGAATAAAGACAACTTCAAAAGGCACATTTTCCTTCACGCTTGGTTTGTGTTTTCCCCCTTTTTTCTCCTTATCATGCACTGTGGAACTTGTCTGACGCAGAGATATGATAAAGAAGGAATTAAATCCCAGCTCTGTGTACGTGGAGTTTCATCTGAGGATTTGTTTGTGTGTGCTTGTGGGTGCAGTTTGAAGACCCGTCAGTAGTAGTACACAGACACCACACACATACAGTGTACTTATCTTCCAGATGAAACCACATCAGTTGGTACTAGTCCGGACCTGCCTTTGTCTCACCGTCTTCATTTACTGACATTAAAGCCTTAATTAAGAAGCATGTTAATATTCAGTGATTGCAACATGCAGCACTTTTCCAAAAGCATTTAATCTGACACAAGTAGGGTGTTAGCCTGCTCATCTTATATCCTAATGATTTTAATGAGTACATGAAGTAACAAGCTTGAAACTGTTTATGTAGATGTTTGCTGACTTTAAACACTTCTGCACTCAGTTTTGTATCTAGATAGCCCACATTCTAAGACCCTACAGGCAGGTATTGTTTACTGTCTAGACACTCTGGTTTGTGGTATCACAGTTCTGTGTGCGTCTGTGCATATGTGTGCTTATGAATGTGCGATGTATATCACACAGCTGTGTATTTTTTCCTCTCGGTCTTATGAATTTTCAGTGCTGTGTTTCATCATTTGTTTTTTCTTCCTCAACCGACAAGGACAAGGAGCTCATAAGTATTCACATCCTCGTCCCTGCTCAGCCCTGCACTAATTAAGGAGACACAGCAGCCACAGCATCATCAGGTTAATTTCTTGTTATTCACTTAAATGCAGAAGAGCTTCACTTTTGTCATTCAGACTGATTCCTGGACCGTGAAACTGGCTCTGGTTGGAGCATCAAAAGTGCTCAGGCAGGAATAAATAACACGTTGTCATCTACATGCTGCAGGCCTACATGTGTCGTAGTCCACCATCCACCTAATTAAAAGTTGTGTTTTTTGTTGTTGTGCTGTTACATGAAAAAATGGCACAAAAGGCCCACTGGTTGCCCTTTGAGTGAAGAAAATGTGATAATATGCACTTTAAAGGTCTAAAATATTAATAATTAGCTGGCCTTCAAATGGATAAGTATTTAAGAGTCTCTGATAGAGTTGTAATTATACTACACATGTAATTAGGCATTAGGAAAATATGATGTTTATTTTCATTGGGAAAACTGATGCTACTACACCGCAATTGTCCCCTCTCCCACACACACATGCACACACACACACACACAGAAATCTCCTGCTGTGCAGTGCTCTGTGCAGCACAGTGTAATTCTGTGGATGCCGACTGGAATCTTCCGACTTGCTTTTCCTTCAGTTTCAGGATGATTCGAAGGCAGGGATTTGTCATGCTTTCTGTTCGGTGTGTCAGAAGATTGCTTGGAGGACTCGGTTTGCCATGACTGGTTTCATTTCATAACTGGGCCTCAAATGTAGTGGGAAACCTGCCAAACATGTGCACAGCATGGTGTGTTTGCAGCGACAGTGCAGGTGATCACCTTGTTTATAGCTTGAAACCATAAACCTGCAAACACGCAATTATTCCTGTTCCATTGCCCGAAACCCAGTTCATGCCTTGTTACACTCTTGATATCTGACACTATAGAAATGTGTTTCTGTTTTCACTTGGCCATCAAATGTTTAGCTGTTGAAATGCAGTATGACGTCAAGACGCTTTTCATCTTCTTTTTATTCAACTACTGTAAACAATGTAAGTCTGCATCCTCCAAATGTGTTTCCCATCAGCTGCTTACATTTTGCATATGGTGAATTGTGGTTTTCGCACTGCATTCTCTGAATGGATGAAACAGAAAAGACACCCATCAAAAGATGTTTGCAATGTTGTCCAGTGTGACTTGGAAAAAAAAGGAAGAAGTGCAGTGTAAAAACAAGTCTGGCCTCAATATACCCGCTGAAGTTAAACCCCCACCAGAGTTGTTTGTGCTTAGAGAGGGCAATTGGGTTGAAGTTGATTTAATGTGGTGACCGCTTTCTATAGTCTTTTGAAGACCAGGCCCAGACAACTTTCAAATGGAAAGGCACCACTTCTAAATGTAAAGAAAACATTCAGATAATTGTATTTGTTCTATTTTAGCGAAGCAAAGGTTTTCTTAGAATTTCCCCGGAGCCAACAATGCCAAAGAAGATATTTAAAATCTGCGTCAAGTGTTATTCCAGCCCAATTTTCAGAGAACTGGTATTGTTGTGGTACTGCTCTTAACCATGGCTTTGGTCCTCTGAGTTCCAAATTTTTCCTCCGTGTAGATATGAGACCACACTGACGGTCTTTTAGAATTAGCAGCTCATTTTAAGCGTGAGCCTGATTTGTTGTCATTGTTGGCCGTCGGCAGAGATCCATCTCAGGATTATTCCCACTAACTGGTGCACTGAGTGTGGGGACATTGTTTCATAGCGGGAAGTGTGGCATCGCACGCCAACAACCTCCTGGCTCTTTTCCTGGTTTGTGATTTGTTAATGCGAAGGTATTTTAGACTTGGAAGGATGAAGGGATGAAAAATAGACAAATGATGATTGTGATGGTAGTAGCCACGGTGTCGTTATTTTGTTTGGCAGTTGAGGGTAAATCCAAAAAAAAAAAAAAAAAAATGCTTGTTTTGTTCTTCTACTCTCAGACTTCCAGTCAGTGAGGGATGGATACTCAGTAAGTAAACTGTAGGTTACCTTTTCCAGATGTGTGAAAGGCTTCATATTAGGTGGTAAACCTATAAATTTTACATCTTTTGTGACTTGGCTTTCATACAGGATAGCCTGCCGGGTTGTCTTGCATCCTTTCATCTGTTTTTGTCTCATCAAAGGCTAAAGGCCAAACTAAGATTTATCTCTGTCTTGCCTCTTCCTGTTTTTCTCATCTAAGCTTCCTCTGTCAGCATCTCTTCACTTAATGCATCGCTGTATGTTATTTTACAGGGGGCACTTGTTACAAACCCACAGTTATTTTACAATTACCTTCCGCTCCTAGGAAGATTGTTGCGTCTTTTGGCTTAGCAATTGAGTTTTGTTGCCCGGATCTTAATTATTTTGATTCACTCTCTGGGCTCACACGACCTCTGATAGCTCCACTGTACACTTCTTATCCTGAGAAACATGACCCAATGACAATTTAACAGATGGAGGACACAATTCACTTCCCATAATGAAACCAGATTATCTCTGGTACAGACACTAGCATCTTATTCAAAATTTATTTGACTGATAATTTCGATTATTTTGATTATTTGCTAACACAGAGTAGCAGGAAAGGTGACCTGTACTGTAGGCAGACACTAGGGGGCGATCACAATATTTTGGCCTCACATTTGAGGAGTTTTCATGTACCTCACTCTACTGGTGATGGTGTCTGCTAATTAAGCAACTGATTGCTAAAGCTTTCACTTAGCAACAACTTACTGTGTTGATTTATATTTTGCTCATAGTGACTGTTGTGCCAACAGCTCTTCCCACAGCTCCTAAGTGGCCCATAAACAAATAGTCACTTTTTTTAAAGCAATATTCTCAAAAGCAATATAAATATATATTTATATGTAATAACCTGTAAATTGATCCAGTTTTGTTGTCCAGCTTTGGATAATGTTGTGTTGGTTAGTGTAACTAAATTTGAATTTGTATCCTCCTGGACTTTAATAAATCCCCAAAGAATTTGAATGAATTTTTAAAGTCATCTTTATCAATACTTTGTATCAATATTATTCTGCAGTTTCCCAGCACTGCTGCTGCAGCTGCCACCCTATTTCAAATAAATTTTACTGCGTCATCCAATAAATCAAGTCACTCTTTATGGGATTTCCCAAAAATGGAATGATCACTTATGCAGGAACCGGGCTCTGCTTTACAAGGACTGAGTCGCTTTTTAGGTTTGGTTTTTGGTTTAGTGTTGAAATGTTTGAGGCGTTCAGTATTTTTGCCCTTTGAGGCTGATGGACAAGGCGCAAGATTCATGAATGGCTGGCGTCCACTGTGGTTAAAACATGGCTGCCGGGTTGATGCTTTTACAGTTCACTCCTCCTCTTCCTCTCTGCTCAAACCAGAACAAAACAACCAGTGCAAAGCAACCCACACAGTCGGTCATCTTAAAGAGTAATTCTAGTCTAAATTATTATTGTATTTCTATTTTTCTCCTGATATGGTCTCATTTGCACTTAAAAAAAGGATAAGTCACACTGATTACAGCTTAGGTCTTTTTAATAGGTTTTGCCAACTTTTTATAATTAGATTTTACTGCACTTTTAAGTTCATCTCAGAGCACTGTGTTACTGCTGAAAGGAAATCTGAAAGGAAAAGAAACACGAGCAGTCACACAGTGAGACATGTTTTGAGCAAACCCTCAGGTTAACCAGAAAGAGACAACAAAGGGAACAGTAAATTGACTTACTTCAAACTTTGTATGGTAAACATTTATCACAGTTTACAGACAGACTTTCTAGGCTCAGTTTTTACCTAAGAACATACTTAGTATAAGCGTGCATGCTGGGCATTAATGGTGCATTGTAGACAGGTTAAGTTTCACCACCATATAAAGTGTTTTCAATCATCTACATAAACTCTTTGCTACCTGTCTGATTGTTGCTCTGCTGGGGTTTCTTTCCCACTGGATTTTGTTGCAGAGTAGTCTTTGTGTTCCCAGGTCTCTACAATTACTTGATGAGAAAAATGTTTTCATAACTGATAGAAAAGATGAACAAAAAAACAGACAAAAAGACCCTTGTTGCAATCGTCTGTAATGCACCCTTTTACCGTAATTTAGTCCTGATAAATATCTTTGTGTGTACATGTTCCACCCACCTCTCATCTCTTATTCTCTCTCCCTATTTACTCTTGTCTCTCCCTCTCTTTTGGTGCTTCTTTTAAAGGAGATAAAGCCCGAGCGATGTTACAATAAACATTCCAGGGGATGTCACCCACCCGGAGCCTAATTAGAGACCTGGGAAGCCTAGAAAGATGGATGATGGTTGTGTGTGTCAGCGGGAAGAGGCGGAGGTGGAGGGGTTGCGGTGTTACAGTGGCTGCTGGTTACGTGCAGGTGGCTGGATGTAAACGTTAGCTTTTATCTTGCCTTTGAACATGGGTAAGCTCAGGGGCCTGTACAGGTGTGTATGTGTGTGTGTGTATCTGTGTGTGTGTGTTTAGGAGATAGAAGTTGAGAGAAGATTGTGGTTGGGGGTTGTTACTGGGACAGATGAGCCAGAGGCAGTCATTTGTCAAGGGGAACCCACTTCAACAGAGCTTTGCTGGGGTCAGAGAGTGACACCATAATGTGCATTGTATTGTGTGTGTGTGTGTGTGTGTGTGTGTGTGTGTGAATGTGTGGGTGTGTGTGAGTGTGTGTGTGTGTGCAGCGGCTAATGATGTGGATCATATAGACAGTGATGTGGCCGTGTGGGGGTTGCTGGCCGAGTCGTACAGACTTCAGACAACAACCAGATGCTTTGGTTGAGTAATCGCATTGACTCACTGTGTTCCCCATAGGAGTAGACACAAGAAACTGTGCGTCAAGCGTGTTTTGTTTTTAATTAACAATAATGATCCGAGTGATGGCACAGATTATTTTGGCACTGAGGGGAACGATCCCAACAGTAAACAGTGACTCAGTGCTGATGTCAAAGAGGAAGACAAAATCGCCATCCTTCTTCTTGTCACATTGCTGCCAGCAGTCGATTCAACAGGGTGCAAGACACACTTCCCCGAATCAATTACATTTCGCCTCAGAAGGGAGGTGTGTTCTTACTAGAATAAACTAGTTTCAAATGATCCGTTTTACCATAAAACATATTTCATCAATTAGGCCTATTTTTTGGATTGATGTGGTCAAGTTTAATAATACGAGATTTCTGCTGCCTTCTCAACACTGCTGCATTATGTCAAAACAAGTCTTATTTACTATGGAAAATCCACAAAACATTGACTCTGATCCAAAGTTTGATGGAATTACTTTCTATAAAGGCTGCATGTAATGATTATATTTTTATTAGCGATAATTATTTTCTTGATTTATCAAGTAACAGCTCTGCATATGAGATGTCAGAAAGTGGGGCAAAAATATGAATCACAAATGAGTCTTTTACAGCATCTCCTTTGTCCAACTAACAATCAGAAAACCCCGAAATATTCAGAATACTATCAGCTAAGAGAAAAAAGGCAGCAGATCAATACATATAAGTACATGAGTGTGTGATAATTGATTTTTAAAATGGTTGCGCGCCATTGCTCACACAAATAGCACTGTGAGCAAGAAACTGCCTCTGGAAACGATTTTTAAATGTCATTTTTAATGCTTCGAGCACCACAAAAGGATTTTCATTCACCTTTGCAGAAATGTCAAAGACTTAAAACTTGGAATAATAAACACAGTACTTTCTTTTTTGGTAATCTTAAGTGACCCTTTAAATGTTGAGCTCTTGCTCTCCATCTAACAGATGAATTAAAATGACATGTCAGTATTCTTCTCATGCTAAAAGAAGAAGACTTGAGCCTCAGGTACAGTGCAGCCAAAGATTCTCCCGGATGCCAACAACAAAAGCATAGTCAGAGAAATAGTTTTGACCACAAAGGGGAGAAATGTGGCATTAAAATTCAGGGCCAGACACTCATGTTTACCCGAGAGGAAACAAGGACATGACATAGTCTTGGCTCATGAATTCGTGAATTCAAAGCATCTGGGCCAACTTTTAATTCAACTATGCATAACTTCCCATTGGCAGGCAGCTCAGGGATGCAAGAGTTCTTTCTAATACATCTCAGCGGATTCTTCTCCCTGTGACCTCCAGCCTCCGTCTTGCATAACTCAGCATTCAGGACACAGGCAAAAGGGTGAAGGGCTCGTCTCGCTGTGGTCACACGTGCTACAAAAACATGCTACTTTGAGGAACATTCGATGCTTGTTATCTGACGTTTTTGACTCAATCAGTGATAGTTAACTGTGTAAAAGGCAAAATGCCAAAAGAATTAAGTGTTAATGTCATATATGGAAGTGCCAAAATTTGTCTGGAGAGAGAAAAAACAACAAAAAAACTACAGTAACTCCAGCAGACCACAAAGAATGTGGCCAAGCAGCGTGTGCAGACAAGCCCAACATAAGAACACACACACACGCACACACGCACACACACACACACACACACACACACACACACACACACTGACACACTTCAAGAAGACAAAGAAAGCCTTGCAACCATAACTGCACAGCACCACAGACTGATAGCTGGGGAGATGGGAGATAATGACAGGACTCCAATTCAAGTTCATTTTGATAGAGACACAATGTTTTTTTATTCAGTCTGAGGACACTGAGGCTGTTACTGTGTAACATGTAACTTACCCAAAATGATGAGAGTGTACAGGATACAGTGGGGGAAGAAGCTTAAAGAACTAGCCAAAGAGCTGCAACAATAAGTAAACTGACTGACAAGTCATTTAGCGGTAGATTATTTGTAAGCCTTATATTTGAGCAGTTTTTAAGCAAACCTGTCTGGTTCCAGCCACCTGAAATGTGAATATTTTCTGTTGTTCTTTGCCATCTGAGATAGTAAACTGAACCTGTTTTGGATTTTGACTGCTGCTCAAGCAAAACAGTGCATATGATAACATCACTATCTGGGAGCACATCTGGGAACTTAACATGAATGTATAACAGAGAGAATACTAAATTGATAATGAAAACAAATGTAAGGTAAAGATCATCACAAGTATCTTCATCAAATAAACAGCAGAGGTAAAGGTACGGGAGGCTCCTGTAACTGTTACCTCATTACTTGCACATATTAGTTTATTATTAGCACATATTATTTGCATTCATTTTCAAGCAACACAAATGTAGTAGCTAATGGCTTTGAGCTACAAAGATCCATCATGTTTTGTATTAAAAAAATAAAAAAATAGCCTAAATATGTCTGCAAAATAAATACCATGGAGTAAAAAAAGAGAAAATACTCAAGAAATATGCTTAAAAAAATTGTTAAGTACAGCTTTCAGGTAAACAAATCTAGTTTTATGCCATCAATACGATATTCAATGCATTTAATGTCAGACATTTACTTTACAGTGAAAGGCAGCTGCCATTCCACTTCAGAAAAGGTTGGACATTTCAGTCAAAGCCTAGTAACCTGTCAGTATGGC
>JAQNCA010000027.1:6252076-6262423 GCA_029783725.1 Acanthurus tractus
AATAGAGCACCTTTGGGATGTGGTGGAACGGGAGATTCGCATCATGGATGTGCAGCCGACAAATCTGCAGCAACTCCATGATGCTATCATGTCAATATGGACCAAACTCTCTGAGGAATGTTTCCAGTACCTTGTTGAATCTATGCCACGGAGGATTAAGGCAATTCTGAAGGCAAAAGGGGGTCCAACCCGGTACTAGCAAGGTGTACCTAATAAAGTGGCCGGTGAGTGTATGTACTGAGTGCTATGTCAAGCTTAGAGGCGATAGTATCATTTTAAATGGCAAAATACGTTATTTATTTGGTTAAATGTGTCACGGAAATTTGAATGTATAGAACTCACACCAGACTTGACCCTCAGGAATGATCCTCAGCTGTGACTGAACTGAAATTATGAAAGTGTTTTCGCTGACAGACAAACAGACAGGCTCAGGTACCCTCTCTGTCTTTGATTTAATCAGTTCTCAAAAGATAATGCAGAAAAGAGATCATCATAAGAAAAATTTCTTCTTTTGTCACTCAGATCCACCTTTAACAGATTTTTAGGTAGAAGATGGGGCAGAAGGTTTATCTTGAACTTTTAGCACCAGGCAAATGCAAAAGATTTATCAGCTCTGTTTTAGATCAGGATTAATCATAAAGGTTATTTAACTACAAACACTTTAGTCATATAACTTGTAATCAACAGTTGATCTATGCAGATGCCAACCAAGAGTAACACTTAAGCCTCCTGACCAAAACTGCTGTTGTGCCATGTGTGTAAATGCCCACATCACTCTCTCAGCTAAAGTATTGATTTACCAATTCAGCTGTTGTGGAGGTTTTTATGCAGGTTGCAACCTGCTGCAGGTTTTTATTAAAGCTAAAAGGCAGAATCTGACACAGCCAGCTGTGGAGACAGCAACAGGACCAATGATTCTGCTGAATTGATAAAACAAACGTAAACTACATCCAGCACATTAATGTAGGATTTGGTTGTGGTTGGGGACAAGAAGTTTGATGTGTTCTTAGATGAATTATTGAATTGTCTAAGCTATCGTGCAGGATAAAGGGCTTTGATTTTAGGTGTGTTGAACTGGCCAAACACAGGGGCAGATGCCAGCAAACAGCTGCTGAGGATGATTTCACCTGCAAGAAAGTCGATGGTAGATCAGAGCTTCTGGAGAAATAAACACACGGAGTCAAATCGGATCTGACTGTGATAAGAAACCATTTAAAGGCGTGAAAAGAGGAAATATCAAAGTTTATTATCACATTTTATTTTATTATTGTTATAAAAGTTTATTTTTATCTTCACTCCGACCTTGAATGATCCAGAAGTCAACCTCATGCAGGTAACTCCAGGCGAAGATTCACTTTTTTGAGGTGGGCCGTAATGAAGTCATAAAATATGATACCAGACCAACAATGAATGTGAAAAAAAAAAAAATTTGTACAGCCTTGGATTCAGACCGTAACACATTGAAGGCCTGTCTGTGTCATATCAGCAGCTGTTGACATATCAGTAGATTATGTTATAGTTGCTATAGTAAAGTATAGGAAGTAGTTTCCTCCCTTCTCTTAGTCCTTGCTCCTTTGAACAGAAATAGGGTTCTCTTAGATAGCCTGCAAGATGGTGGATGATAGAGATGGTAGATGATGGATGGATGGATAGATGGATAGATGGATAGATGGATAGATAGATAGATAGATAGATAGATAGATAGATAGATAGATAGATAGATAGATAGATAGATAGAAAGATAGAAAGATAGACAGACAGACAGACAGACAGACAGACAGACAGACAGACAGACAGACTTTGTTAATCCTGGGAGGGAAATTAAAATGGCCACACAGCAAGGCACATGAAATAGAATTCAAAGACAAAAAAACATTTAAAAATAAATTAATTGAATAGAAAGCAGAAATTTTAAGAGCAGATGTCAAAAGATATATATGTAAAAATGACTAAATCAATATTTAATAATTATAACTGGTGATTTCTGGTTTAGCAAGAATAGTAAGTAATAATAAATATTAAATAAGGAAATTGGCATGTACTCACAGTTTGCTAATTGTTGGTCAGTTTCCTTTTTTGCTATTAAGTAGATAAAGAAAGCAGATGACAGTTGAGAGATATATCAAAAGCAAAAAAAAAATCACTTTTATTGTATTTAGACGGACAAAATGACTAGTCTGTGGGAGTAATTACGTGGAGTGTACCCATATTATATACCATTTTCCGACCAATTCTTCACTTTACAGAGGTCTTTAATTGTGTTACATTCATTGAACATTTTTTTGAATAATTTTCTAAGAAGTCAAAAGCCGCATAAAGTAAGCATTTGGAAGCAAACATGATAATACAATAATATAATGTAATAATATAAAAGCATAAGACTTAAACTATATTACAGTTAAGATAATGTGTAGCGGCAGCCGTCACTGCTACTCCAGCAAAAAAGAAAAAGTAAAATTTGAATAAATCGCCATCATTTAATCAATCATTTTCTGTAGCTAATTGTAGCAAATCATTTGCTGCTGAATGTCATTTTTCGCTGCCGAAAACGGTTCTACTTTGTTGTTGGATAAATGCGATTGTTGCTGTTTTTGATCAACAGAATTCTTCAGCATGTCCACTTTTACAGGCTATGTAATGTCTACAACTTACATTTATACATATTTTTATCTTGCAGTTGTGTTGTACACATAAATAATAATTAATTTGTAATTAATTCACATAATTTGTAATGATTGGGAGGATAATCTTAAATGTGTATGTTTGTGATAACACTTCACCATACGTTGTATTGATTTAATCAACTGCTCATTTTAAAACTAATCTATACATGGGAGATTTAATACTACATGTGAGAGACATACTCTACCCACTCATTACTTTTCCAAGCACTTTGGTAAGTGGTTTTGATCAGTTTGGATTAATGGAGAAAACACAAATGCATCAGGATTTCAGTGTTAAACAGCCATTTTGAAAATCTTATCTGATTAAATAAGGCAGAAATATTCACTGACAAGGTAATACATTTGTTTTTCTTCACATAACATTTAGTTCCTTTTGCTTCCTTTCACCCTCAGTCTCTGACCGAAAACATGAAGTGCACCTTAACCTTGAATAAAATTACAAATAGCTCTGAGTTTGAACATTGATGAAAATAATTGGGATAATGTAAAGATAGAACTCAATAAAACTTGGGCGCAAACTGGTCGTGTTCGTGGCTTGAAATTTCCATGCTTTGTTCACTCTAGCAGCGAGGGCATTTTCGGCAGATTCTAGAGAGATTATAGAGAGATTATAATGGCAGTTCAATTTGTGGCCAGGTGCCTTTTGAAAATAAAATGCCAGAAAAGCTGGAAAGTATATATATTGAATATTAGATATTTAAATCAAGGGTTAAATTGTCATAGTCAGTAAATGATATCCAGGCAGATTATTTCCACATAAAATTCTGCAGAGTTGAGTTTCACACAAACTAATAGCTCAAAAAAATTCAGACAATTCTCAAAATACAAATGACATGACTGCTATGTCCATAATGGAAGCTTTGGTCCTTCTCATTAGCTGTAATGTCACTTTCTTGAAATGACTGAAATAATGACTAAGTCAATGCTCATTGTCACCATAAGGTGACAGCAAAGGATGAGTGCAAAAAGACACCCTGCTCTAACTCTGCAATCTTATTATTGGTTGGTCTTTCTTTACAGTAATCAATTAAAACAAAACATTTATAATTATGCCAGAATCAGAGTCCTCATATTTTTTTTGTTTTGTGTATAAAAGTATAAGGTACTTGGTTTTGTAAGATATGTTTCTGACAAATTCAGAGAAATTTCTTCACATAAGAAATTTGTAAAAGTAGTGGAAAATTCAAAAATAATACCACTTACCAGTTTTAAAACCATCATCTTAAGATCATATTGATCATAGTAAATTGTAATCTAATAAATTCAACAACTGATAAGTTTTTCTAACTAATGTAATATGTGTTTAGAAGAACTAATGGCTAAGAATATTACAGAAATGTCTCTTTGAACAAGATTATTAAATTTAGAGGAACCAACTGAAACTGGCAGCATAGTTTTATTATTTTATTCAGTTTTAAATAAAATTAACCTCTGTTAAGCCTACATCATTACTAATAAACTCTCAATGTGTCCACAGCTAAAGATAAAGAACATGAATCTTCTTGAAAGTCTGGAAATCTACATTCCAGTGGAGGCTGAAGTGAAAAGCATCCTTCTATGGAGTTTACCAAACTCAGTGCTCAGACGAATGGGCCTTCCTCTGTCTAACACTGATGGCTCCAGAAAGCTGGCAGAATCCCCAGAGGGCATATGGATTTGTCCTGCAGTCATACGAAGAAAAGACCAGAAACCAGCCTCCCATACGGGAAACAGTGTGATAGAAAACGTGTCTGCACTGATGGGCAGAGAGTGTCGGGCAACCCCAGGTCCTCTCCGAATGTCTTTTGTCTCCTCAAACCGTGCTGCTCACAAAGTGCTGAAGAACACCATGCCTGGAACTAACGTCTCCTCATTCAAACCTAACATGTCAATATCCACTCCGGAAACAGCACCAAGGACCTGCCAAGATGCTGTTGTCATCTACCAGGGACGCATTTTTCTGTCCATCAGGAATCCCAGTCGGCGCCAGAATCGACAAGAAAGACACAAACCACAGGTAACATGTTCATTTTGCAATTTAAACTGAAGTCACTACAATTTACCAGTTAAAAAAAAAATAATGATAATGGGGAAAAATTGCTGGTTGTTGTTGTATAGTGTCAAGCTGTGGATGGGAAACGGGATTCATGCTGGTGGGCTCTTTGAAGCTGTACTCACAGTGGCACTTAATAAGAATGCTTAAAGCCTACAATGACAGTGTTATCATGTTATCATGCTATCATGCTTATGTTTAGCAGGTAATCTTTGTAGTGTTCAATCTCTCCATTCTTTAATGTGTTATTGAAGCATAAAGCAACCCAAAGCTATTGAGGTTATCTTAAGGTTCGCATGTCTGGTAATAAAAATGAAACTGAGCAACATGGGAGTGACATAGTGCTGTCTCCTGGCTACAGCCCTCTGTCTGTATCACTGCCTATTGGAACAGAAGAGGCTACTGAGCTCTTCAAACACAGACAGTGGACAGCAGCCCAGAGCAAAACCAACAGCAGAGGGAATGAAACAGACTTTAGGGAATATTTTACAAGGATAACAATCTCTAAGTCTAACAAAAGAGAGAATGTATGATCACTATAAAAATGTGTTGAACAAACATCTTCAACTGCAATAACTTGCTTCCTCCTCTAGATCTACTGTAAATCTGCCAATTGATTTAAATACACCAGTTATGCCTGTAAAAGGCTAAGAATGAACTCAAGTTATCCTACTAAATCTGAGAAAAATGTTGGCCAAACATCACAATATCATTTTTGATGTTATAAATGTAAAGCGGGTGTTTTACTGCTGCTCCTTTTGTAATTTTGTGCATAGTAACTGTGACTTATTTATCCACCTGCAGCACCAGTCCCCCCAGGCTTCTCTTGAACCTGAAAACAAAGAGCCACAAAGAAAGAAATTGTGCACCACTTTGCCCAAAATCTCCTCAAAACTTTCAAAGGGGCTTCTTCCAAGAAAAGATAGTCACTCCAACAGAGATCTGGTGAGTATAACAAAAATGACAAGCATTGTGAAGCATTTGTCCTGATATTCTTACAAGATATTTAAAGAAAACTGTTTAATTTTTTTTTTTATTTAAAAAATAGAAATTTAGAAAATCATACATTTTGATGAAAAGCAATCTTGTGCTAAAATCAGAATCTAGAATTCATGCAAAGATGGGCAGATTCTAAAAATCCTCATTTAAAAAAATTGTATAACTTTTTTGAAGGCAAACAAATCAAACTTTTGTGCAACAGGTCCCAAAGCACCTCCATTTTACTTTTCAACTTGCTTTACTGCAACAGTTTTTGAAGTTTTTGAAATCAAAGTCATATCTGACATGGTAAAAATATTTCCAGCTGGTGGATATTTTCATCCACTAGTCCAATTTGACGCAGCAGCACTTTAAAACTAGTTGGAAAAAAGCAACAAAAGACTGGGAAAGTTCTGAAATGTTGTTGTTGGAGAAAGCTGCCGCTTATTTGGAACATTCCTCAGGTAGGTTCATGGATAACAGGTGATAGCGTCATGGTTGAGTATAAAAGGGGCGTTCTTGCTTGAAAAGCCTTAGTCATTTACAGGCAAGTTGTGAAACATGACTGTATAAAGAATATTCCAACATGGGCTCAGCAACACTTTGTACAATTATTGATGGTAAATGCAGTTCATTTAAAAATGACTGCATTCTGTTTTTATTTACATTTTATGCAGTGTTGCAACTTTTTTGGAATCAAGTCTGTATGAATATTAACAAATCAGCAAGAGTCTTATGTGATATTACTTTGACTGTCCTTCAGGAGCTGCCAAATGAGGACAATACCAAGGAGAAACACACCACATGTAAGGTAACACACAGTGAACCCAGAAAGGATGTTACACACAAGGTAAGGGACGTATCCTCGTCCAAGGCTGTGCATTCTGTCCCTCAGTCCCCTGACAGCTTGCACAAGGAGAAGAGCAATTCCCATACGGATGCTAGAGGAGAGCAGACTGCAGAAGCATCAGGCCTTCAGCTATCTTTGTGTCAACCTCAGTCAGAACAGGAGGAAACAGCTATACATGACAGTGAGATACAGGACCTGGGCAGTGATGAAGCTAGGAGTACCAATGAAAACAGTGATATGGACTGTAATATAAAAATTGATGGTAGTGAACCTGAAAAAGCTGCAGGTTTGTTTGAGCATAATGTGAACCAGAGCTGGATTAGGACAGAGTGTCCGGGTGCTGCTTTTGCTTCCACTTCCCTGCAGCAGGGGGTTGACTTTAAGGATCTAGCACAAGAGGACAGGATCGCGCAACTGAAGGCCAAAATCAGACAGAGGGAAGCAGCTTTCAACAACCTGCAGTCCTCAAAAAAACAGCAGTAATGATGTTGTTCTCTGTGCCAAAACTCTCATTAAATTTGTTGGGAAGCTTTTAAAGTTGGGTTCTCAGAAATGGTCATCATTTTGGCAACATTAATGTAGATTAATGTATAAGTTTTACTATTTTTTTTGTCTCGGGTCACCTCTCTCTGTTGTGCCGGTTTGATCCCTTCCTCCGTTGATTTCTCTCTCCATGTTTTAATAATCTTGTATTGTGCCCTGGAGTTTTATCAAATGCTGGCAAATTTAACAAAATGCTCAACTGTTATGTTAATGACTCAATATGGAGACTTTTTTATGTCTATCCAAAGCTCCTCTGACTTGTAAAAAGGAATGACTGGAATATCTAGAAGCCTAGACACCTGATGGAGCTGCTCCCTTCTTCCCTTTTATCCAACCTGTCTAAGTTTGTTTCCGTTGATGAGTTTTTTCATGCCAAATTTGATTATGTGCTTTTGCTCCCTAAATAAACAAATACACGCATACACATGTCAATCAAAGGATACATTTTTGTAACCTTGGTTCTCTGTTTGCAATTAAAAAAACAGCTTTTCTGTATCCCATTGCTCTGTGATAGAGAGTTTAAAATCTATTTTACAGAAAGGAATCCTCAGTTTCACCACTTTTTAAAGACATTAAAGGAAGGTGCATTACCAACTATCCAACCTGTATCCCCTTGTCTTTTGACATGTCATTTAATTGCAAATTTGTCTGAAAAATCCACACTGGTTCATTTCTTTCCTTCTTTCAGAGGAGTTTAACGGTTTAACAAAATTAATGGTTGCTAATAAAAGATCCCAACAAATGTCAAATGTTTCCAGCTCCTGCTGATGTGTCATTGCATAAGTTTCTTTCCAAGGTATTCCTTTGCATATAGAGATGCTAACAAGCTAGTGAATAGCTTGCTCATTAACAAACGTCCTGTAAAAATCAACAAAAACTGTGACATACCACAAAATGAGCTCTTCACTTTTTTAACATTTTTTTCTATTATCTTGGAACATGGTATCTTAAGGAGAACAATAATCATCTCACATTTTCATTCACAGCTTATAAAGAATAAAACTGAAGAAAAAAAATCACCCTGAAGCACTCTGTTGTGTTTTGTGAGTTTTTGATGGATTGTTTCAGAGCTTGCAGGCATTATTTTTATTCAGACAAAGAAAACCAAGACATACAGAATCAATATGACTGCATATGTTGCAAATATATATAATAAAGTAAGTCAACAAGTTTAAGTACAGACACACGATGACATGAAAACAACAAATGTGAGTCACAGATACACATTTTCCAGACACACTCTGTCATGATTTATGGCTCCTGAATTTATCAAACACAATTATCCACCAGTGATTTAAAAGGTTATCTAACACTAAGTTTTTTGTGTGTGCATTAACACTCACTTAATTGTTTTTGCTGGTAGTGCTGTGAACCTAGCATTAGCCTTTTTTTACCTATGACTTTACCAGTACCATAATTGTACGAATTAAAGGAGGTAATCATAACATTAAAAGAAAAGACAGCTTGTTTGCTTGTTTTCAGAAATAATGAACTGGACCATATTTACTGTTAGAGATGTTTCTGTTTTTTTGTCCTTGCCATTTCTTTCATTAAAAATAGAGTAGATTTCTCTCTCATTATAACTCATCATAGTGTAGCAGCACCAAAATCCACACCCCCCAAATTATCCTTCTGTCAAATTCACACCTCTCTGTAACAAAAGAAACATCATTACTCTCATAAAAGAAAGATTTAGAGGGGGTGTCAGCCGGCCCTCTGAACTACCGGATACAGTTGTTAACAAGTGGTCCCACACCAAAAATCTATATCGTGTGGCACAACAATAAAAGTGCCCATTACAAACACAGTAGGAACAAAGCAGATCACATTCAAACTCAGTGACAGTGAGTGAAATCATTTGATATGAATTCCAATGAGATTTGACTGAAACAGTGTGAGGAGTGGAGGGAGGGAACCTCAGTGCTCTGGTCCTCCCCTCCTGCTGCCTGACTATAAGATAGCAGTTCTACTGAAGTCGGTCTGCACAGACAGAATGCACTCCTCATGCTGTTCTCCTGCCAGAGCGCACACAACTAAGGTAAGACTAGATTCCCCCCCAGTCATTTTCCTTAACTCTGACTGAGAGTTGGCAGAGTTGTAGTGCAGGCAACTGCTTTTTATTGTAGAGAAAAAAAATGTTTTGTGATAGTTATTAAAGCAATTGATTTCTGCTTAAGAGTTAAAACGTATGTATCTTCTCGAGTAACTCTGGATTTTTGGCTTTTTGACAATAAGTGAAGTGATATGGAGAAAAATTTGAATTGGTATTCTTGTAATAATTATAAGACAGGTTGAACGTGCAAGATTTTTACCCCCCCCCCCAAAAAAAAACAAAAAAAAAAACTCCAGGTCAAAAATGTGCCCTGCTGACCATTTACTTCCTGTTGACCTCTTGGTGGTGCCCTGCCAAGGTCAAGCTGTGGGCAACGCCCTTGTTCTTCCATGCCAAGCATTGGACCGCCCATAAAACCACCAGCCGCTAAGACGGAGAAACAGACCTAGTTATTATAAACACAATCATGCTTATTATCATGCCTCTGTGATTCTCGTCCTGTCCTGTTCAAAGGTTCGCATTTGTTTTATCAAAGTACCTCTCCCTGTGTCTTTCCACGCGCTCTCCACTTCTCTTTTTGAACTTCTGCCGACTGCAACTCTTTCATTTTTCTGTCACCTTGTGCAAATCACCATCTGCTCGGATGGTTGGTCGGGGCGACCCAGCATGCAAAGCAGCCAGGCCAGTTCCAGCTCCAGGATCTATGATGGTGATGGTGGTGCATGGACAGCCTCCCTCAGAGGTGACGAAGCATGACAGATGCGATAGTCATGTAAAGCACTGGGAAAGAGGCGTCCTCAAACAAAGTGGAACAAGGTTGAGTGTGTCACTCCGGTCCCTGATCCATGGAGGCGGTCCGGTGAGACAACATGAAATTAAGCTGTCAAGCTGCTGCCGGCTGTACACAACTGTCAGGCTTGAAAGAGATAAACAATGTTTAGGTGGGAGAGTGCACGCATGCGGCTAGAATAGTGGTTTGTGAGGTTTTGTTGCTCAAAGGTCAGCGTAGACCAGTCAGAGTATTTTTCTGAATGAGCTGTGACATCTTGTTTTTGGATGGAGCTCTCTAAAGCAATGTCACATCATTACTCATTCTCTGACAACTCCATTTATCTTAAACTATCTATATATTTTTTCCGAATGCTACCTCTTTTATAACCGATTTTCCTCTCTCTTCCCTTACCCCTCCTTTGCACAGTTTAAGACT
>JAQNCA010000027.1:6284276-6294395 GCA_029783725.1 Acanthurus tractus
TTTTTTTTGCGTGTTTGTGTGTATAGGAGCTTGTTTGTAACCCATTAGACTTTTGACTGACCTATTTCAGACAACTGTCCATTTGATAGCTCTGTATGTTTTTCAGGCCGATATCCTGAACCTTTGTGGTTTGAGAGGAAAGAGGAGAGCAGCCCACGCCGTCTCTGTAGCGAGCTGGGCTTGTCCCTTATCTTTGCTGAAATTAGGCCAGCTTTTGTTCCAGATGGGTTTGCCATGTGCTGGTTCAGCCTTGTTTTTGTCTAGGATCCAGTGCTGTGCTGCGTGTAACCCATCCTTGCGACATGTGGCCCATTTCTAACCGATGAGAGCTTCGCCCGTATCAAATGCTCCCTTACATGAGCTTTCCTCTCTCTGTTTGAGCATTTAAAGTTACACAGAGCCCTGTCAGGGTAGAAAAGGCGATGAGATTTGCTGTGAGCCAGGGTTCCAGTATCATGAAAACATGCTTGTTCATTGGAGACGGTTTCTCCCTGCAGGGATACTAGTGAGCTTTCAGACACAAATGCTCCATCTCATCTATTGTGAAACCACAATCGCCACGTGGTGCCTCACCTTCTGGCGATGCCTGTTCCCACTCTGCTGTGTTGGAAAGCTTCAGCTGCCAAGTGAGAGAATGCTGATGCTCTCTCAGCGTCAGTATTCTCAGCGGCTGGCAACGAGAGGATGAAAAACACAGTGGTGTGCCAGAGAAAGGGCAACAGTGGTCTTTGTTTTCACTATGTCTGGGTTTTGTTTTGTCTGTGCCTTCGTTTTGTCTACTTCTTTTGCTTACGTTTGATGTCGCGTGGTTGGTAGTTGGTGGCCTCTCGCTGAGGCACCTGGAGCCTGTCAACGACGGGTCTGTTATCCAGCTGGGATCCCTGTCATCTGGGGTCATGCCACCCTGGCGGGGGTGACACACCCTGCTGTAGCACACTCTGCCTGGCAGTTCACATGAGGCCAGAAACACATAGTCTAACAGGGTGGATTATAGTGTAGGTCACGGCATTTGCTTATTCTAGTAATCCCTCATGGCAGCAGTTATCATGTGGTGGAATTATCTAAACATTTCAAAAAGGCGCGCTGTCAAAGCACATTGACTACTGTACAAATTGACATTTCCATGGAATGTTAATGTGGACGCTGGTTTGAGGCTCTTCTCATTCCCGGGCTGCTAAATGTCCAGCTAAGCATAACCTTGTCACGAGATTCAATACTTATTGAAGTTCAGTTCCTGTGTAACACACCAACCTCGCCCTTAAAAATCTTACTAACTCTACTTTCAACTTATTAACTTGAGCTCTACTGAAAGTAAAAAGTTCAGAAATAACCAGAGTATTACAAAGTACACAGTACGTTTTCTCTGTACTGTAGGTCGGCTCAGTGCTGATTTATTTACATCAAGCCTGAGTGCGTCGGGCAGAGAAGGCTTAATGTAGTCTGACTGAGCAATGCTGATTCTAATGAGGTGTGAGGAATTTACCAGTGGAGCCTCTGGCTCAACCAGTAGGTTCAACAGATAAAAACTCGAGCTGACAGCTCCATCCATTGTTAAGAGACTTTAGTTTTTAATGCAAGTTTAGAAGTCATACGATTCCTTTGGGGTCCTGCAAATCAGTTTTGAGGTACATTTTACTCTTGTGATAGAACATTCACTCACCGTACCATTTAATCAGATGCTGAAGGTTTTGTTGCTAAAATTGAATATGAAGTTCAAAAAGAGTCAGTTTAGTATTAAAAGTGTAAGTTACACATCCCAGACGCAGCTGCACTGCATGCCTCCTTGCTGGACGTCTGCAGCTGTCACAACACTTGTTTACTTGACCATTGTCAATGTGATGGTTCCTGTTCCTGTTTTCAGAGCGTTTCATGCTGGAAGGACATTTTGTTTTTGGTCGACTCCCTAAAGCTGATATACTTTGCTTGACAATTTGCCCTGACTGAATTTGATTGACACAGAGTGAAACTGTCAGGGTGAAGACCTCTAGCGTTTGCCAAGATAAAGACACTTTGATCTGCGTATTCAGAGCTCATCTCTCAACAGCACAGAACCAGGAAAAACTTGCTTTGCAACTGTTTTTTTTCCAGCAGTAAGGAGACGTGCAGCAGCTGTTATCCTCCTAATGCAACATTTCATTTTAGAAAAAACACTCATGTGAAATATTTTGCATGTGGAGAGTGATGATAGGATTTGTTAAGTAATACCCAACAATAACAGTGAGTGAGAAACGCATTTTTGAATCCAGCATCTCCCACCTTTTACCTTGCAGGAATCAAGTTTCTCAACCTTGTCAGTGTCAATTTTTATGGCTTTATGCGAAACTAATAAGATCTCAAAAGAATCAACTTAAGGGTTCAGTAAAGTTCTTTTTACACAAAGGACCGACCTACTTTTACCTGACCAGGCACTGAGATTTCTAACTTTGAAAAAATTCCCTTTAACGTTTTTGAATCAATCAAATACAACCGTACCAATACAAGTTAGGATCTGTTAATAAGATTAAACAAATAAACCTTTCCCATACTTAAATATTTGTTTTATTAACTGAGGATGGAATGGTATGCTTACAGTTCCTTTTTTGTTTCCCACATTGTCGCATTGCGGCCAGCAACACCTGCAGTGTTGGGAAATGAGCCTCATTATCTTTACGTCAAGATTCCCGTAAGCTAATTTGTTACAGTTGAAGATATTTCTTTGTTATGGAGCCATCATTGTGTTTACACGAAGCATTTTACTGACTTGATGATTTTGATCTTTTTTAACAATCAAGGGAATGTTTAATTAATCTTGTCTGTCACCAGTGAACAATAGTTTCAATACTAGAGGCACAGTATCACCTGGCAGACTAACCAGCCACACCTTGGAGACATTTAAACAAAGTAGTTCTGTGTCTGGCCCGTGTTTTTATTACGTAACATTGACAAAATCTGTAACAGTGAGATATTACCTTTATTAAAGGTGATTTATGAAGCCACTAAATGTCACTTTGGGACTCCTTTGTTAACCTTTAGCTGGTTTTGACTGAATCTAGCTCAGATGTTCATGTTCGGGTTGTTCTTGTTCATCTTAAAAGATGTAACTGAGCTGTCCATGGGTCAGGGGTTTTACAAGTTTTCACACAAGTCTTGTTTGAACTTACTGGGCCTAAACCGCTCTAAATGTCCACCTTCTCTGCTGCAGTACAAGCCGTTAAAGTTTGAGTTTTATGAACAGCAGAAAATACCATCAGCTCTTTGCAGCATTGAGATTCCTGCTGGGTGAAAGGATGAAAACCTAAAACATTCCAGGTAACAGAGCTGTTGGCACAACTGAGCTGCAGCCAGTGTTGGACATGAACTTTTTCTTCCACCTTGCTGCAGTTCAGGCTAACCAAGCACAGGTAATTGACTCGTAACAGTAGTTGTGATCTTGATGTCACTTTATAACACAGAGTGACTGGCCCTTCTGGGTTTGCGTAGGTGCCCTCAGTGGCTGGTGGCCAATGTCTTAACTGACTTAAGGTTGTTCCAGTTGACTTGCTGCTTCACAAATTAACTTGTGTTTTGCAGGTGCAACCGGAAAGTTTCAGGACTAGGCAGTGGATTTAGAGACAAGAGCAGATTTGAGAGATGTCAAATTAAGACCACTTGGCAAAACCAAAGCAAAATCTGTCTCTCTTTGAGACCAAAATGGGCAATAAGCACACCATGAGCTTTTTTAAATTTGAAGCAGTGTACCTGTCTCTGTACCAGCAAGGGGCATCCCACCTATAATATACTGACTAATTTTACAATACTGATGATAATGATATTGCAGTGCAATGAAGAAATAGGAGACAGTTCGAGGGAAAAAAAACATCTTTGATGGTATAATAATAGGCAGGAAATATCAAACAGCTGAATGGAATCACAGACAAGGACAAGCACCAGTCAAAATAAGCACAAGGCCGAGACAAGTCGGACATTGGGGGACATGTGGTCTGGAAACCAAGCCCAGACTGAGGCACCGCAACCCGCCTTTGTTGCTGTTGTGGTGGCCTGAACCAGCTGTGATGCTCTCAGGTTCTGTTTTGGCAGTATTTATCTCATTCTCTGTCATTGTTCTCAGAAGCACATTATTTCCCCTTAGGTGGTCTATTTACCAGCTTTCACCACAGCCAATCCTCCCAGCCAGCACACTGAGGAGGAAGGCTCAGCATCAGCAACTGGAGACAGTTGTGTGTCTGTGTGTTACTGTGTGTGTTTGGTCTTGTACTTTGACAGTGTAAAACCCGGTCAGAGATTAAGACCTTCAAAGTGAGGACATTTTTGTGAAGTGAGCTAATTTCGGCCATTCCGTCATGCCTCCCTCAGGATGAATTGCAAAAATGTTGTTTTTCTCTTGACTTTTTATACGGCTCAGCTGTGCTTTGTGTTCAGCCCTAGTTGGCAAATATTATAAGCAACAATAAAAACATCATCCTAAAAAGGCTACTGGAGGTTAAGCGGAGAAATTACAGTAAAAACCTTGTTTTGCACTTGTCAGTTTGGACATTTTGGACATTTTGCCTCCATGTCACATCCTCTTTCAGCCTAGTGGAAGGAAAAAGCCTATTGTACACTTTCAGGTGTTCATTTTAGTTCATTTTAGTTAATTTTACTGTGCTTGATACATATGTAATTTTAAATTCTAAAAAATTATGCTTTATTGCACGTAGTGTCTGATATTTTTGTCTAAAAATGTAAGTAATTTGTGCAATGCATACCTTTAAGGCCATTTTCCAAAATGGGTTTTAACTTATACTGTAATTTAGAAATCACCATCCCAGTAGTAACATACCCAAAGGCATTTCAGTTTTATTACTCTCTATATTCTTAAGGTTTTTATGCAGGAGCCTTACTTATGTATCTTTTATACCTATAACATGGTAAAAAATAAAAAATAATGGTTGTTGACTGTATTTCCTGATTTAAGAATTGATAGTTAGAAATTTTGTAATTCCCTCTGCAAAGCCTTCAACTTACTGTAAGGACTGTAAGGTCATAACCTATTCAGTGGTAAGATTTCTGTTCTGCAAGTTTGTGCAAAATAATGCACTTTTGATTAAATGTGTAATTTCTGAAGAACTGTATGCAAAAAAAAAGATGTCTTAATGTGGAGTCATTACCTTGAAAAGTATCATGGTGATATTTTTTTAGTGAAAATTTTTAGCCACCTGTGGGGCTTTGAGGTTGATTTGAGGTCAGACGTGTTGTGCTGACAGTTAAATTTTGGCTGAGAGATCTTCCTCTGTTTGATTTGTTTCACTCATATCATGAAAAGAAGCTAAAAAAGCAAAAGTGCAAACATGTTACAACACGGGGAACGATTTATAACAGAGGATCCAGTACAACCACAAAAGGCTAGGAAGCTTAGCACGTGGCTCCTTTTGAAAGAACTACATTCATAGCTACTTTATTATGAATGTATAGCTACATTTATAATAAAAAGCTAATGAAGGTGTGAGTGTGTGTGAACGCACATGCAGCCAGTGTCCAAAATTAACTTTTTGGCCTTACTGCCTCAGGCATATAAATTAAAAAATGACCTGCCAACATCATTTCCTACCATCCAATAAATTCATATAAATCTTTCATTGAAATATGCCAACTGCCTTCTTTTTAGAGTCTTTTTTTGTATAGAATGACCACAGGTGCTGTGTGAGTCAATTTTGTGGTTTAAATTAAAACCTGCACACAATGGAAGTTTTGTCCTCATTCTCTTTCCTGCCACTCACCTCGACATGGAGATAAAGTTAACTTTCTGCTAACAGACTTGTTAACCATCTACTTGCCGAGAAAAAGGAGAGTTCTTTGATTTGAAATAGTGAATTAAAGTCTGAGATGGACTCATATTTTACTACAGTTTGATTTTTCAAAAAATAAAGACCATAAATGACCGTACTGAGACAGTTCTTGGCAATATTTGGTACATTTCAAATTCTAATGTGGGAAGTTTGGAGCACAAATGTTTGTCAGTTTGATGTGTCCCCTTTCACCTGCATTAGGCCTGTCCTTACCTGGAAAAGAGGGTTGGGGAGCTTTGTAATCTTACTCTGACCTCTGACCTCCTTATAGCTCCACCCTCAGGGGAAATACCTGCTGCAGTGCGGTTTGGAAATGCTCAGACAGAATCTGGAGAGCAGAGACTCTCACAAAAACAAGCCGGAGGACATCAGGTAGATTTAATCTCTCAGCTCCTCGCTCTGTGGCTCCTTCTCTGTCTCACCACAGCCGGGGTTAAATCAGTCAGGGCCATTAGGGAATTAAAGGTATTGATTACAAGCTGAGCTGGTTGCGTAGAATGTTTGCTAATGAGGACAAGGCCATTGTTTAGCGCTTGTGCTGGAAAATAGGAGGAGATGAATACGAGCTCAACCAATTTCGCCTTCAGGGATGAGGGCTAACAGCCAAATCAAGATTGGCATTGGTTGTGCATGAGGACAATATATGTAATTTGGTTTTTGAATACAGCGAGGATAATATAAGATCGTGATCCATGATTGTGTATTTTTTTCTGTTTTGCTTGTTTATGATCAAAATGTCTTAACGTATTCCATATGTTTTTTTTGGCCATGGAAGATAAGACACGGATTAAACAACTCTTCAGGGTCTCCAACCGTGCACGCAGCTCTGTGAGGCTGCACTGTGATGCTCTAATCCAAATGCATACATCAGCATGTCTGCATGGACATAGTGACAGTGCTAACATGATTAGCTGTGATAGTAAAGCCTTTTACTCAGCCTGTTTGAGGCAGAAAAGTTTTGCTTGTTTTCTTTCCCTTGTAGTTCTGTATAATATGTACAAAGACAAAACAGGGGGGAAATTGTTGTTTCCCTCTGAGATGGCAACGACAGAAGTAATAGACCTGAATCAACATCTATGTAAAAAGATGGAGCTAGCAGGATGGGGTTGGGGCATGTCATTTTGACGACGTGTTATGCATGCAACCCACCACTGGGGGAGTTAAAAAGCAGCAGCTCAAAGAAGAGCTGCAACCAAAAATGTTTGCACATTAGGGAGACAGCAAGCCAAAGAACAGGGACAGTAAATGATTGTGATTGCCCTGTTATGCCATTTGCGTAATTTAGAAAGCACTGCCTGATGGATATTCACTTCACATCAGACACCACTTTAAGCTCAGCATTGCAGACACAATATCTAAAAGCATGTGGTGGTTTTGTGGAACCTCTGAGGATCTGCATTGCTCTTGTATAGTGCAGTCTCTGTATTAAAAGCTCTACTTATTGTTAGTTTAGCAGGCTAGTATGCTAATATTTAGCTAATTAGAGCTTCACCAAATTTGAAGCCACATTTGTGCTGCTGAGGGATCTTGATTGTGTTTCCCATTTTTTTTATGACAACTAATCTAGAAGGATAAGTTGTTGAAATGATTCACTCAAAACTGTCAGCCAAAGTCATTAGAATTTATCCTTTGGGGACCATAAATGTATGTACAAAACCTCATAGCAAACCATTCAGCATTCAAAACTGAGATTTTACTCTCCAGACTGAATTGGTGATCTGACCGACTGATTATCAGGCATTGCCATCTCTGGAGCTGCAAAGTGAGGATGGCCAAAAGTGATAGTGATCGATCCATCCTAAAGATGGTGCAGACATATCGTGACCGCTCTCGTCAGGATTACTATTAAATGTGCAATGAAAAGACCTCAGAAGAAGGTTTTCATTGTTGTTCTCAGTAAATATCTTCAAAAATCATCAACAAGGTTTCATGAAATGTGCTCATAGTGGAAAAAAAGCTATATTTTTTTTCTTGTTTCCCTTCAAGTGCCACATGATGGGAAAAAAAAAATCCACATAAAAAACAAGAAATCTTAATCTCCTAATCGAGATCTTTTGGGTAGACTGCTGTGAAATTTACCGTGAACATTCAAGCTCCAAGTCTTCTCTGCATTAGTGAAGTAGTTTTGTGCCAGTTGTTTGAGCTGAATAATATGAGAATGATGCACTTTTATTCAACAATTTATTCTGATTTAAAGACACTTCTGTTTGTTGTTTGCTTCGAGATAAATTGCGTACAGCATTTCCGTATTAGACTTTAAAACATGAATGTGACAGAAGGTGGACTTTTCAAGCTCCATTTTTCATCATAACAAATTTCTCAGTAAAAGGCAAACTTTTTATGCCTTTTTTTATTTTTATGTTTTGCAATCCTTGAGACTTTGCCACTGTTATTAACATCCAGATACCTGGAAAACTTTCCACAAAGGACAAACAACAAGTCGATCTCTTTGAGAGTAAATGATGATGAATGGAGATGAACCGCTGTGCTTATCAGATGCCAGAGGTGGTCGCGAAATATCTTCACATCTTTTCATCTCCTAGCTGCCATGGTATCAAGTCCCCTGGGATTCCTTGGGACACAGGCTATTTAGTTTGTCAGGGGGAGGCAGAGTGATGCGGCGTGGTGGCCATTTTTCATCTCCTTCTCTGCATTGTTCGGCCTAGACTCTGAGAAGACACTAATTATTCATTTAAAGCTCCGACTCTTCCCTCTTCCCTCTAATTAGATGGTTAGTCACTCTCCCAGGGCCACAGGCTGGGGCATTGATCTACTCCATCTCAATCTTGTTGTAACACAGCCTCTACCACACATACACACACATTTAGGGAATTTTTCAAATAAGATTAAAGAGGACATACATAATATAACATGCATGCGGTGTACCGACAAAACACACAGTGGAGACTTGTCTCTTTCATCCTCTTTTTCTCACACTCACAAAGATTCACACAGAAATGTTTAAATGGGATAACAGAGGACGTACAGATTCAGTTATCATGCAGCACGCATGTGACACTGCCACAACATACAGTGGAGGCTCTCTCTTCGTCTCTCACACACGCACATACACTCACTCACTTTCTCACACACACAGAGTCAAGCAGCATGTCTTGAACGTCCCACAAGCAAAGCCGGTCTGATAGATACAAATACTTCTCTCATTATGTCCAATAATGAGTCCCTTATTTTCTAACTGTAAATCATTTCCATTTACAGGCTGGAGAATTTGTGGTCTCCTTTGAAAAGCAAAGCATAAACTCAAAAGAAACACTTAATAGCAACTCCCACCTCCTTACAAAACAATACGGAGTGTTCAGAAACAGTCATCCTGGGGGGAGTTTGTTTCTCTGTTTCTCTCGTGTCCTTTACTGGCTGCGGTTCAGTCGACAAGACTAATCACAGGCTAAATGAAACGCAGCAGCTGTATTTGTTTATGTATTGAACATACTGTACTACAAAAGGAGTAATAAATGGGAGCTGCCACACAATGAAAAGGAGACGGAGCGAGGAATAAAGGCAGAGAGACGGAACGGGATGGAGGGAAAGAAAATCATATAAACACTGAACGTGTAAAGGGCTGTTTCCTTACTTTGTTGCACTTTGCATTCCTGGGAAGGCGGTTGTGTTCCAGGAATTTGTGTGTGCATCAGATCTGAATTGTTAACCTGCTGGCGATGCGTTAATGGGTTGGTGGGAGTGTTTCCAAGACTTCAACATACCTGTGTTAAATTACTCGCATCAAGCCTTGAGGAATGTGCTTTTAAAATCCTGCCTCTCCTCTTTTGACCTCTCCTCTTATGTGGAAGCGCTAATGACTTTTTTTTCCCTGTCTCTGGTTACAGTGTAATTGGATGTTAATAGAGCAGCAGTGCTGTTTGAAGGATGATTTTGGCCATGTTGAATATAAGGTTTAGGTTCTTTTAGTGTTTCCTGAATATGACAAAATTGGGACAAGAAAATAATCCTTGACAGAAATCTGTGTCTACAAAAATGTTTTTAAGGTTGAGGCATAAAAGCTTTTGAGTGTTTATGCTTTTATGAGGCCTTCTGAAGACAAATCCTGTTATATTGGTGGCTGAAAGATGAGGAAGGAGAAATATTTCAGTAGCTGAGTGGCACTTTGGGACTGAAGTTTGATTCTCTGCATAAGGATGAGGAAATACATATAAAGTAGGCCTGCACGATTCAGGAAAAAATATAAATCTCGATTTTTTTAGCTTTGAATTGAAATCATGATTTTCTACCACGATTTTTTTACTCACAAACTAAAATGTTTACTGTACACATGAACTATGGTTCTTGGGTCCACACA